>JAVJIF010029226.1:0-62505 GCA_038442645.1 Agave tequilana | reverse complement strand
TTTTAAGCATAAAAAACAATAACCAAACACGCGTATGATGTTGACTGCGAGGCTGCCACGTTTTACCTACACGCGTCACCAGTTGAGAATGGACACACTAAATTCTGTGAACAAAGGTCATATAGCTCATACAAACAACCTTTCCCTGTGCAAAGGACTCACACACTATCTCTTCATAAATACTCTTGCAGCGTTCCACTGGCTTCCACAAGTCTCCACTTCTTCAAAATTCTGGGTTCCAACTTCCAACTGATCTCTTGAGTTGCTGCTGCCTTCTCTTTGCTTAAAAAAATGGGGAAAGCAGGAAACAAGAGTTGCAGGTTCGTTACTGAAGTTGCGCCGCCGAAGCTGGCCAGTGTGGTGAAGCACAAAGCAGTGAAGAAGAGGCTGGACACCATTGAGGAAGAGGAATCCTGTGCCATCGAAGATCTCTCGACGTCTTTTGAGAGCATCCCTTCTCCAAATCACTGGTTGCAGGATGTGAGTGAAAGAATGAAGTTGGTTTACTGATTGAGGCATGTTAAAGGGTTTGTATATTCATGCAGAATACAAGATCTATACTGTAACAAGATGTAAAGCTAACTGTACTTGTGAGATCTCATTGTACTGCTAATATACGTGGTACCGTTTTATTTTCATTTTATAACTTTTTTTTAGGAAATTTTCGTTTTGTAACATGAATAAAGTTATAATGATATTTTCAAGCTTAGGGCTTGGCCGAGTTGTTTGATACCCAATTTTATTGGACATGCCACACTTTATGCGAGTCTCACGCATAGCTTAAGTGACAGTAACAAAATTTTATATCTTGAGGATAGATTTAAGGGCATTAGAGAAATTGTTGTACCTAAAGTTTTGGTTGCAAGGAATATTCTTGGCATAACTCGGATAGATTGCGAATTTTAGAATATTGTATGACATGTACAGGACATAGAAGGGTTTATACCATTTTATTCCTCTCTTATTCACATTGTAAATGGGGTTTTAAGAAACAAATATTATTGTGCTAATTTGAAGAAAAATAAAAATATGGTAGGTGTTTATCAGTAGCGGGCACACATGCTAGTTGTTCCAGAAGGATTCGAAGCTGAATCCTTCCTATTCAAATACAACCCTACGACATTCGAATATAAGATCCATTCTGTTGAAATTGATGTATATTATTTCAAGTATTTATAAATCAAAAATTAAGTATTTTTAATATTTTTTCCCCCATGCATTAAGTAGGGGAAAACGAACGCCTAAATAGTGAGCTGGTAAGTTTAACAGTGTATAATATTTGAAACCTAATAAAAATTGGTTTACAGGGGTTTCTAAATATTTTGATCATTATCTAATGGTCGGATCGAGAATTTGTATGTCTAAAGACGTAGATCTAACTAACTCACTACTTTTGGCCGTCCATTTTGTGTCGATGGATGGCAAAAGTTATTCAAAATACTTAATTTTTGATTTTTAGTTACTTAAAATAATATATATCAACTTCAACGGAGTGGATCTTGTATTTAAATGTCAGATGTTGGTATTTGAGTGGGAAGGATTTGGATTCGTATTCTTCCGAAATGACACAAATCTATATATGCGTGTGTGTGTGTGTATGTGTGTGTGTAGAGGGATCTGTACCTCACCGCTAGCTGAGAGAGACTCTCTCAGCTAGCGCAACGTGGTTGAATTTCAACCACATTTTTAGGTGCTGGTACCATGATCGCAGTTTTATATGAGGATTATGATTAAGTCGCAGTGTTTTTATGAGAACTGTTGCCATGGTCATAGTCCTATAAGCGGGGCGCAAGTTAGTGGGGTGGCAAATATTGAGCCACGTCACCGCAGGCTGAGAGAGTCTCTCAACCGTCGTCTGATATACATTTCTCTCTCTCTCTCTCTCTTCTCTCTCTCTCTCTCTCTTATATATATATATATATATATATAATATATATATATATATATATATATATATAATATATATATATATATATATATATATATAGGGGTTACTGTACCTCAACTGACGGCTGAGAGAGTTCTCAGCCGGCAGGACGGGGCAACATAATAGCCACGAATTTGTCATTGATTTTGGCGGACAAAAACCTGAGAAATCTCGCCTAAATTACTCTCAGTCACCTCAACTTTGTATTTGACGAAAATACCCTCCCTCACAACTTTTTACCTTATGTAAAACATTTCCTTTCAAAAAAATTTAAAATTTCACCTGATTATTCAGAAGAGATTAGTTCTATTGTTTCACAAATTTGTTCCGTTTTTTAAAAATATATTTGCTACATATGGCGCCAAAGAAATCATCCGTCGTCGAAAAAGGTAATGGTGAAAAAAAGCAAATTTTTTTAGGGTTTGTTGATTTTAATAGTTATAATTTTTGAACGAAGTTTTGATTCCTTTTCTGTCACTTTTTTTTTTGAAAACTTGGGACCATGGTCACAAATAAGAGAGAGATTCTGAAACTTGAGATCATGAATAAATTTTTAAATTTATTAATTTTGTAACACAGCGACAAAGGTCCAATTTTTTTCAAGTTTTTTCATTTCCTTCTATTTCTACCATGGTCGCAGTTGTTTGGAAAAAGCGATATAGATGTATGCGACCTTGCTCATACTGTTTTAACAAAAAAAAAAAAATTCATACACTTTTTGTCGACCTGGGTCGCAGTTGTTAAAATTAGAGTTGCAGATGTGTGCGACTTAGATCGTAGCGTTTAAAAATTATTTATTTATTTTTTGACTTTGCTATGTAGATGAATGCGACCTTGTCGTAGTATATGAAACATCCTTTATTTTTTATTCCCTATTTTGACGACCTGGGTGGCAGTTGTTTAAATTTGTGGTTTAGATGTTTGCGACTTCGGTCGAAGTTTTTTTTACAAATCATTTGTTTTTCTTTCCCTTTTTCTGACGACATGGGTCGCAGTTGTTTCAATCTGCGTTGTAGAGTTATGCGACCTTGGTCGCAGTATATAAACCGTCATTTGTTTTTCATTCCCTTCTCTGTCGACCTGGGTCGCAGTTGTTTATATTCGCACTGTAGATGTATGCGACCTTGGTCGCAGTGTTTTAAAATAATTTGTTTATTATTCCTTTTTTAAATAATCATTAAACTAAAGTTTTTAATGTTTCTTCATCTATAGGTAAACAACAACTGAAGGTTCGTCTTCTGATCGAGCCTAAAACCTATGTGCGAGTTCATTAAGAAGTTCAAAAAGTACATTCAGGCCGATTTCGTAGATGCGATCAAGAAGACTCCATTTGGCCCAATCTTCATGGCCTTCTACAATGAGGAATTTGGGGGTGAAAAGGGTCTAAAATCAAACATTACTGTACTGAGAATTTTAGACCAGTATGATGGGGATACAATGACCTTTAGAATTGGGGGCAAACAAATTGAGTTAACAGTGGAGGATGTTGTCCTAACTTTTGGTTTACCTATCATTGGGGCGGATTTTATTATGAATAAGACCTGTACATTGAAGGATAGAGGGGTTATAAAATATTATTTTCCTAATATAAAGAAGATCACGAAAGTATCTATTGAAGAAGCTTTGGATGATCTTCTGGTCAAGAAAAGAGGAGTGAATTAGATGTGACCAAGGATGAACAGCTTGAGTAGCAAATGACTTTAAATGAAATTATAAGAGACATACAAAGACTTGCAGCTCAAGACTTTACTACAATAATCATCCTATACATGTCGGCCACTCTATTCTTTTCTGACAGTAAATGCATGGTGCCGTGGTATATTGTGGAACATATTGCCAATATGTAGCTGATGAGGACAATATGCTGGGCTAAAACTGTTTGGCAATTCCTGATTGAGTCAATGGACATCTTCAGGCACACCACGTACGAGCTGCAAGGATGCTCCGTGCAAATTATTGTAAGTATGAATATCAAATTTTGCCAACATTGTATGAAATTTCCCGATATCTGTGAATATTTGTGTAAACTAATTTAATTATGCATTTTGCAGTATTGGCTATGTGAGAGGGCTCTTATTTTTGAGCCGAGGTCTGATATGGAGGACAAAATCCCACGCGCAGTAAGATGGGACCTCCAAAACATTAGCAGATCTCTACTTGAAGTTGATCTAAATGAGCTTGACACACATATCGTAAGTTTTAAAATATTAAATACCATATATTGTTGATTAAAATTTTATACATTTAAATGGGACCTCGGTTCCAGTTCTTTTTATTTGCAGGACAAATGTGTGCGACCATGATCGCATTCTCTTGATAAATACCGTATATATAAACTGCGACCATGGTCGCAGTCTTGAGCTGCAAGTCTTCACAGTTTATTTATGTGCAGGACAAATAAACTGCGACCATGGTCGCATTATCTTGATAAATACCGTATACATAAACTGCGACCATGGTCGCAGTCTTGAGCTGCAAGTCTTCGCAAATCATTGTATGTGCAGGACAAATGTGTGCGACCATGGTCGCATTCTCTTGATAAATACCGTATACATAAACTGCGACCATGGTCGCAGTCTTGAGCTGCAAGTCTTCGCAGTTCATTTTATGTGCAGGACAAATAAACTGCGACCATGGTCGGATTCTTATCATAAATAGTTGTAAATAAACTGTGACCATGGTCGCAGTTAAATTATTTAATTGTTGTTTTTAAGTTAAATTTTTTTTCCAGATTTTGTGTCGAATGGCCAACATCTCAAATGATGAAAGAAATATGGTTGGCCTTCCTGTTGAAGGAGAAGAGGAGGAGGAAGAAGAAGAAGAACAAGAAAATACATATAATGAAGCTAATATCCCGGCGGAAACAGAGTCAGAAGCGGCCGAAATAATTGAGCAAGAACAAACGAGTGAGCAAGAACCAACTATTACAGGTTATTTGCCACCACCACGGGATGAACAAGCTGAAGAAATTGAAGTTTTGAGAAATCAAAATCAGTACTTGAGAGAATATGTTTCTCAGCTAGAAAGAAAAATTGAAAAAATGAAGACTGAGAACAGACTCAAGGCTGAATTAAAGAAAAAAAGAAGAGAAAGAAGAGAGAAGAAAAAATTAAAAAAAGCAGCAGAGGAAATTAAAAGTGAAAAAAGAAGAAGAAGAGCTGATGAGAGCAGCCGCTGCTGCGGAGGAGAAGGAGAAGGAGAAGAGAAGGAGGGAAGAGGAGGAGCATGAGAGGAGAAGGATGGAAGAAGAGAAGAAGAAGGAGGAGAGAAAGAGAGAAGAGGAGGAGCATGAAAAGGAGAAGAGAAGGAGAGAAGAGGAGGAGTATGAGAGGAGAAGGATGAAAGAAGAGGAGAAGGAGAAGGACGAGAGGAGGAGAGAAGAGGAGAAGCAGGAAAAGGAGAAGAGAAGGAGGGAAGAGGAGGAGCATGAGAGGAGAAGGAGGGAAGAAGAGGAGAAGGAGAAGAGAAGGAGGGAAGAGGAGAAGCAGGAAAAGAGGGAGAGGAGGAGGGAAGAGGAGGAGAAGCAGAAGAGGGAAGAAGAGGACAAGGAAAAGGAGGAGAGGAGAAGGGAAGAGGAGGAGCAGCAGATGAGGAGGAGGGAAGAGGAGAAGAAGGAGAAGGAGAAGAGGAGGAGGGAAGAGGAGGAGCAGGAAAAGGAGAAGAGGAGGAAGTTAGAGGAGGAGAAGAAGAGGCAGGAGAAAAAGAAGAAAGAGGGGAAGAGAGGAGGAAGGATGAAAGAAGAGGAGAGGAGAATGAAGGAGAAGAGGAGAAGAAGCAGAAAAGGATGACAAAGCAGATGGAGAAGCAAGCGAAGAAGCTGAAGAGAAGAAGAAAAAATTGGAAGAGGATGAAATCAAGGGTTCTAAATTTATAGTAAATATTTCTGGAGAAGATTTCCCCAGTTTTTCTTTAAATATAACTCAACAGATTCAAGAACTCCAAAAAGATAGAGCTTCTGAAGAAAAAATTCAAGAACAGACTCCGGCTCAGAAGCAATACTTAAAAAGAAAAGTTTTGGATTACTCTAAAAGAACGATAGAAAGGGGAGTCAAAGAACGCAAACGCGCTGAAAGAGATCGAGATGACTCCGACTTCGTTTATCCAAAACAGAAAAAGAAAATTAATGAACGTCCTCTTCCACAGCCTGCGGCTCAGACTTCTGCCACTGGTTTCGGCAACGAACAGATTTCCCATACTCAGCCAAAAAATAGGGAATTGACTGAAACCACAGCATACAGAATTCTGCAGCCCCATCAACAAGCTCTTATAAAAAATTTCTTGGATAAGGCCTTCTCTGAGTAAGTTAATTAATTTTATTTTAAATCATATCAAAAAGTATTAGATATTTATATAAGAACAATATAATTATTAACTTTGTTTTGAATATCTTGCAGTTCTACTGTATATCAGGATACCGACAATGGAATAATTGTTGCCAAAAATGACATTGAGGACTTGATGTTCAGTAGAGAGTTAGATGCGAATATAATTCATTTCTACATGCAGCATCTAGAGAAAAGAGGAGGATTAAAAAGTATATTCTTTCGGAGCGAAGCTTGGGTAAACATCTATTTTCTCCTTTACGGTTAAATGAAATATCAATTTCCTAATTAATTTAGTGAATTAAATTTTTGAACGTTAAATATTCTATTAGTAGTAGATTTTACTGCTGTTAAGGCATAACTAATGTACTGCGACCAAGGTCGCAGTTCATAATTAAAATAATCCACACGAATATCAATTTAAAATGAAGGTTACGACTTTAGTCGCAGTTGCTGGCGGCAGTCTTAATCAACAACAACACTGCGACTTTGGTCGCTATGCATGTTAATATAAAAAGACGGGTAGCTACCAAATGTACTGCGACCTAGGTCGCAGTCCATGATAAAATTAATCACCACGATATCATTTTAGCAATGAAAGTATGCGACCTAGATCGCATTTTCTGGCGGTCTTTAACAATAACAACACTGCGACCTTGGTCGCTGCATATATTAATATAAAAGTCGGGTTCATAAGAAATGCTTAAAAATTAAACATGAAAACAGGTGATGGCGATCAAGATCACAGAGTAAAAGTAGGTTAATCAAAAAACACTACGACCATGATCGCAGTCTGTTGTCTTGACTTAATAACATTTAATTTTCATAATGTTTTTTTATACTTTGAATTCATTTTGAAATTTATTTTTTTGTTGTTCGCAGCACGGTATTGTATCTAAAAGTAGAGATCTGGAAGATCATTTCATCAAGCAGCTGTTGAAAAACTAAACAGTTGATGTGCAGTACATGTTCTTCCCGATCAATCACAAACACAGTGCTAACGATCCCGAATTTCACTGGACCTTATTGGTATTTGATTGCCATACAGAAGAGTGAATTTTTTACAACTCTTTGGTCCCAGCTGAAAAAACAAGTAGTACATTAAAGCTTTATCAAAGAGATGCAAGAATAATGGTGAGTTGAAATTTAATATTTCGATTACTGGATACTTGCATTTAATTTGATTAATACTAATACTTTTTTTCTATTGACATTGCAGAAAGAAAGGTTATTACAGATTTTTGAAATTGATTTCAATAAATTAATGAAAAAACAAATATAAAATACACAAGATGCCCACAACAAGTAAACAGGTATATAATTTTTTGACAACTACTTACCTATCATATTTTCTACTTTTTTTGAGTACAGAAATCTAATTTCATTTAATGATTAATCTGTACTATTTTCAGTGTTGATTGCGTTGTATATGTGTGCAAGTACATGAAAAGTATACCATTTGGTAGTCCATCAGTTATTGATACTGTTACGACTGCCGATATATAGAGACTAAGAAGTGAGCTTGCATACATGATACTTGCAGATAGAGACAAGAGTTGGGATGAAGAAACAAAAATTATAAGAAGAATGGTATTTGAAGACTGATAGTTGACAATTCATTGATGTACCTCAATTTTTATTTATAAATGTAAAAATAAATGCAATTCATTGATCTGTTTGTTTTATTAATTTAATTTATAAACATTTTTATACATTTATTTATTATAAAATCCATTGATTATTTCCAATCTATATCTGTTTCACCGTGCATTTTACTAATTCGTATTGATATTAGAAACAAACATGAGTTCAGAAGTTGTACTGCGACCAAAGTCGCAGTAATGACCTGTTTGAGTTACAGCGTTTCCTTATATTGTGATACTGTAATCGAGACAGCGATCATGGTCGCAGTTACGTAATCATTTATCAGTTTTCAATGTGACTGTGGTCGCACTTCCATAATCGTAGAGACCAAAGTTTTTGTACACATAGCCTTTTATATATGTTTTAATTTAATTAACTTCATTAATTTATCTTATCGTAAACATAATCCTCCCTGCACTTTTTTACCATAAAATATTAAAACAATTAAAATCTTCACGTGTTCAAAGTACAAAGTAACTTGATGTAAGACTGTATTAACTTTTTAACTGTTTTCGAGAACTGAACAGTCACATGAAAAGTATACAATTTTTGAGAAAAGGCAGAAAATAAATTTGGGACATTTTCACGTCGTTTGGGAGCTTAAACCTTTTGGATTCCGGGATTAAAAATATATAAAGGGTCATCATGACATGATTATAAACATACTAAATAGGTTTGCTCAAATTCGTTACTTTCAATATTCGGAAACAGATTCAAAAATGTCTTCTCCACCGTCTTCACCGGAAAAAAGCCAATCATCTAATGATAATTGGATGTATAGTTCTGAAGCGATCCCTCGCTACGGGTCAGAGGATGAGCTTGATACAGACGACCCGTTCTAAGAGTTCATTGATGAACAAAAATACTGCCATGAAGAGGAAGAAAGCGAAGAGGAGATTGTTGGCAAAGAGGTGGAAGAGACGGAAAGCGATACGAAAGACGAACACAATCATAATCTTGAGGATGAATCTGATTACAATGGTGATGACGAAGACGAGTAGATTAGAAATTTAAAATTTGAATTTCAATTTTTTAAAATATATAAGCCTGTTTTCTAATGTTAATTGTGTTCTTTATAATTTTTACTACTTAATCTTGGTTGAATTGTTGTACCTTTGTCACAAATTTAATTCATGTGGTTGTTCGAAAAGGATGTTAAAATTAATATATATATATATATATATATATCGTCAGCCAATTGCGACTCTGGTCGTAGTCATGAAACTGGTGTAGACATCAATACAGAACGTTCAATGGGCAAATATGAACATGCGATCATGGTCGCAGTGTTACTTTATGTTCAGTGGACTGAAGCAAAACATAGGGCGAAAATGTCGAAATGGATGTTAAAATTAACGCTGCGACTATTGTCGAAGACAGAAAAAAATAACATCAGCCAACTGCGACTCTGGTCGCAGTCATGGAGCTGTTGTACATAAGGAGAAAGTCAATATTCAAATGTGCAAATATGAATGCGACCATGGTCGCAGTGTTACTTTTTGTTCAGTGGAATAAAGAAGAACATAGGACAAAATTGTCGAAATTATATTTGTGCGGAAAAATTCAACTATATTCAGATGTTATAATAATATACAAAGAGACGGGGGCAATTTTAAAAGCAACAAACCAATTTCCCCGTACTTTAGAAGCACTGCGACCAAGGTCGCAATTATCCCCATACACTGCTTATATTTGCGACCAAAGTCGTTGTCTACGTTAAAGTAACTAAAAGGTAAACTACATAGGCCAACTTTGTAACAGTGAAACTCTAAAGTACAACTACTTATAAAAAAGTACAGTAAAAGTGAAAAATTATATTAACATCTGCTTATAATGACACGCCATTGGCATCATGCGACATGAATCTCTCTGCACTGTGCGACCCTGGTCGCAGTTCATGACTGAAACTGTCAAAATGAACACTTTATTCCTTCTAGGTGGACGCAACCCAAACCTACTTCTCTGCCATTAAAAAGGAAAAGTAAGAATTTTAAACATAAATTATTAGAAAGAAGTGTATAACAGGTTTAATTTAATACCAGTAATGGACAACCAGTCCTGTAATGGCCCAGCTCTTGACAGTTACCACATCTTCGATGCTTCACTTCCTTCTGATATAGAGAATCTTCAAAACCAGACTTAAACCTGGATGCAGCTCTAGGCCTCCCTTCGTTGGTACAGGACCAATTGGATCACGTATATTCAATTCTTCACCATCTCGCAGAACGACGACGGATCCACTGGAACCAATAGTAGTTTTAGGCTGTGATGACTGATAATTTCCTGACATGGCTTTGTATTCACTAATGGTTTCTTCAGCAAATCTTTCCAAAACTGCGTCCAACTTTGAAAGATGGATATCAGAATCGGCAACCATCTCAAGAATTGCATTAAATTTTGAACGAAGTGTCCACAATCTAGCCGTCCGTGGAGTGCCTTGACTGGGAAAAGGCCTGATGCCATTTTTAATTGCAACATTTTTGTAACGAGCATCCAACCTCCATCTCTGAAGTATATATGATTCTGGTATATGTGTAACGTGATTGCGCCACAAAATACACAGAATATGTCTACAAAGGATACCCTCTGTTTCAAATAATGAGCAACTACAAGAAACATGAAGTTCCTCAGGCTTCTCATAACTGACCTTTTTCCAGCTGTCTTTTGATTCTGAAAAATCACCAACCAGATATTTTGATCCAGGTCCGTCTTGTTCCAACTCTTCTGAAAACAGTGTCGTTACAACTGCCCATTCCTTTTGGAACAACTGAAAAATCTTCGGTGTATACAACTTCAAAACCTATATCTCATATGGATTCGATGTACAGTTGGGCACATAATTCAAACCCCAAAAATCTTGTTGAGATTCAAAAGTACGACGGGCAGCAACAGCTTTATCATATTGGTGAACAAATTCCACTAGTTTAATATTTGCATTAACAAAACCATCAAAGAAGGAATTAATACTCTCGCACCTCTGGCTGGTTGTCATTCCAGAACAGAAAACATCCTTGAGATATGCATTAACCCAGTGTCCACGCAGTCTGTGCATCTTCAACAACCAACTGTCTTCTTCTTCTAAATGATATTTTTCATTCATCAGACGCCATCGCTCCTCGCATGTGCTGATATCACGGGAGCTGTACCAATCATGGAAATCAGAGACCATATCTTCTCCATACTCGTTTGTCATCGGGATTTGTTGCTCGGCAATATGTTTCCGTACATGCCAGAAACAATACCGGTGTCGAGTAGTTGGAAAAACAATCTTGATGGCGTCACCAATCTGGGCATCCTGATCAGTAATAATCAATTTCGGTGCAACTCCATGCATGCACTTGAGCCATTTTTGGAATAGCCACACAAACTTATCCCTCTGCTTATCAGCAAGCAATGCACAGCCAAACAAAATTGACTGCCGATGATGATTTACTCCAGTGAATGGAGCAAATGGTAAGCTCAAGTGATTAGTCCTGTATGTTGTGTCAAAACGATCACATCACAGAACCTCAAATACGAGGAAATAGCTCTTCCATCAGCCCAAAAAATGCTTCTAAGTGTGCCCGCGTTATCAACTTCACTTGCAAAGAAAAATTCTGGATCGGTCTCGGCTTTCTCTTGAAAATATTTGATGATCGCAATAAACTCATGGCCAATGTTATTTCTACGTTGACGAGTAAAATCAATAACTTGTTGTGGGCTCACTTCTTCACAACCTTCTCCCTGGCTCATTACATTCACAACATGGGAAATATTTGAAGGGCGCATTCTCACATCAACTAAATTGCTCATAATGCTTCTGCTAATCTTCGAACGATGAGTCTGGTGAGAGTAATGGTGATGTACCTTATCCGGGCTTGACAATTCATATGAATGAGAATCAATAAATTTGGTGACAACCAAATATCTTCTGTCAAATAAAAAACGAAGACGAACATGCATCTCAGCAGGATACGCTACCATAGTGTCAATTCGACGATGCACCGTAAGCCCCTCTTGTCTTTTGTCACACAACTTCTTCACACCTTCCTTGTTGCAGCAAAATTTTCTGTAAATAACTTCATGAGGAGGCCTCCGTGACTTATCTATTCCTTTCTTCTCACGTCAAAACCTCTGTTTCTTGCATAAGAATTATAGAAATTGTATGCTTCCACATCCGTGAGAAACTGTTTCCCTAAAAAAATATTTGATCTTCCAGACATTTCTCCATGTGCATTCAGATCCTACAAGAACAAATTGACGAACTACATAAATATAAATATTTTTTAAATATCACACGTCTGAACTTTAATTTCTAAAACTGCGACCAAGGTCGCAGATGTAATGAAATCTATATAACTTCTTACTAAAAGACTGCGACCGTGTCGTCGCAGTTTTCCGTATGAGCAGAATTTTAAAAAACTGAATAATAACTGTGTAACAATCTAATGAATATATAAAATGGATATAATTCACATAGAAACGTGTAAGAATTATAACATAAGGAATGCGACTTAGGTCGCAGTCACAGAAATATCTTTCACACAGCCGGAGATTATTTTCAAATCAAATTGCGACCGTGGTCGCAGTTCTAAAAGTTTAGAACAAGTGATTATAGGTCGCAGTACCATTTATGCTACAGAGAAAGATTCTATATTTAAGAAATTGCGGAAAAAATTGACACAATAAAAACCTGTTGATCGGCATGCAAAGATGTCAACCCTTCAATATTTTTAATATTCTGAGAGAAAGTTGAACCAGATGATATATCCTCCGTATTTAGATCAGGAGATAGAGATCGCTTACGACTGCGACCAGAATTGGCAGGGGAAGTAGACTGCTCAGACGTCGACATTAAATAAAAAGGATAAAAATTGCTCTGAAAAAATGATATTTTCAGAGAAAACTTTATCGCAGGCTAGAAAAGAACCTAAATCTGATAAAGAGCGGTAAAGAAATAGGGAAAAAATAATAATAAACAATAACCTAAATCTTATAAAGAGCGGTAAAAAAAGGGGAAAAAATAATAATAAACAATAACTTAAATCTGACAACGAGCGGTCAAAAATTTAGGGGGTGGGGAAATAATAATAAACAATAACGGAGCGAGTGCTAGCTTTTAACAAGAGGTATTTGGTAATTTAACTTGTTTCTATAAGTGGGCCGCAAGTTAGTGCGGTGACAAATATTGAGCCACGTCACCGCAGGCTGAGAGAGTCTCTCAGTCGTCGGCTGATATACATTTTTCTCCTATATATATATATATATATATATATATATATATATATATATATATATATATATATATATATATATATATATATATATATATATATAGAGAGAGAGAGAGAGAGAGAGAGAAAGAGCGGGGGGGATATGATCTGGTGAGAAAGCTAGCTTACGTGAGAAAATTAGAAAGGAGCATTAGAATCATCGGATTAGTTTCTGGGTGGTTGAGTATAGATTTGAGGAAATAAAACTAAAACCCAAAAATTAAATTAATCAACCAAAAACTAACTTAACCAGCCCAAAACTAATCTTAACCACCCAAAAGATAATCCTACAGCTCCTGTGCTTCCTTCTCATCTTCTCACCTAAGCTAGCTTTCTCACCGGATCGTCACTACGCGCGCGCGCACACACACACACACAGAGAGAGAGAGAGAGAGGTGGGAGAGAGACTTGTGTCATTTCGGAAGAATTCGAGGCCGAAACCTTTTCACTCAAATACAATCCTACGACATTTGAATGCAAGATCCATTTCATTGAAGCTGATCTACATTATTTCAGGTAACTAAAAATCAAAAATCATATTGTGAATACTTTTTCCATCCATCAAATTGGCAACAATGGACGGTCGGAAATAACATATTATTTAGATCTACGTCTTTAGACATACAAATTCTTGATCTGACCATTTCATCATGATCAAAACATATAAAAATCTTCACACACCAATTTTGTTAGACTTCAAATATTATACACCTTTTAAACTAAACAACCTATTATTTCGGCCGTCCATTTTACGCCTACTAGATGGATGAGAAAAAGTATTCAAAATACATGATTTTTTATTTATAGTTACTTGAAATAATGTCGATCAATTTTAACAGAGTGGATCTTACATTTGAATATTGTAGAGTTGTATTTGAGTGGGAAAGATTCGACTTTGAATCCTTTCGGAATGACACAAGTCTCTCTCTCTCTCTACACACACACACACACATAGAGAGAAATAGACTTGTGTCCATCGAAAAGGATTTGAGCCAGAATTCTTCAAACTCAAATACAACCCTCCGACATTCGAATACAAGATTCACTCCGTTGAAGTTGATCTATATTATTTCAAGTATTTATAACCAAAAAATCAAGTATTTTGAATTCTTTTTGCCCATCCATCAAGAGCCGCAAAATGGACTGGCGCCGAAAGTGGTGACTTGGATGTTGGTATTTGAGTTGGAAGGATTCGGCCTCAAATCCTCTTGGAAGGACACAAGTCTATGTGTGTGTGTGTAGAGAGAGACTTGATCCTTTGGGAAGAATTTGAGCATGAATTCTTCTCACTCAATTCAACGTTATAGCAATCAAATACAGGAATCACTCCATTAAAATTGATCTACATTGTTAAGAGTGCTTAAAAATAAAAATTCAAATATTTTGAATACTTTTTTCTTATTCATCAAGTAGGCGCAAAATGAACAGCTGAAATAGTGAGTTGATTAGCTTAACAGTGTAGAATAATTGAAACCTAATAAAAATTGATTTGTGAGTTTTTAAATTTTTAGATCATGATCAAATGGTCAAATCGAGATTTTTATGATTAAAATCATAGATCTAAGTAATCTGCTATTTTCGGTCGTCCATTTTGTGCCTACTTGATGCGTTGACAAGAAAAATTATAAAACACTTGATTTTTTATTTTTAATTAATTTAAATAATGAAGATCAATTTTAACAGAGTGGATCTTGGATTTAAGTCGTAACATTGAATTTGAGTGGAAAAAATTCATACTCAAATCCTTTCGAAAGTAACCAGGTATACTGTAACACCCTGGTTATCAAAATCCTATTTAATATGGTAATCCTTGACTAATAAAATTTCACAGGATTATCTGAGACGATAATTGAACCAATTTCGTATGTAAATGGATTTTGGGAAAATTTTGGAGTGAGAAAAAAAAATGTATTCAAGTAGGTGGGTAATTGGATTTATCATTCATAAATAACTAATTATATACTAAATACATATTTTCACATGTCATTCACTTGCATATCAAATACAAGTGTATTAAATTAATTGGGAGAGTGATGTGGCATGATCTTATGAAGTATGGGGATTTGAGTGATGAAGTGGCTTTACTAGATTAATCCCCACAATTTATTTTATGAGAAAACGAGGGATAATTATACCATTTAACTCTCTCTCACACTCATCTCTCCCTCACACATATTTTTCCCAAATCAAAACTGTAATCTCAATCCTTCTTCTCCCCTAAATCCAACCTCAAATCCCATTCTTTCATCCCCATTCTTCTCAGATCTGAAGAGATGAAGCCTCAATTTCTCACTAATTCCAACCCCCCTCTCTATCTCGGCAGTGCTGGGCAGCGCGCCAGCGCAGGCGGCGCGAGCAGCGGCAAGCTAGGCGACGCGCGTGGCGGCAGGCGAGGCGCGCAGCGGCGCGCGAGGGCAGCGAGGCGGCGGGTAAGGCGGAGCGGGGTGGCGACCTAAAAGAGAGGAGAAGCCCTAGGTGAGGGAGTCTCCTTTTGATTCATTATTGTCCAATTTAATTTTGTCCAGTATTGAAATTTATATGAAATTCTTGAAGGTTTTCAGTTTCATCTTCAATTGCTTGAGTTGAGGATCTAGTGGATACAAGGAACTAATCTTAAACTGATTTTGATAAGTCATCTGTTGAAAACCGAATTGAATTTTACAGTGGGTAATTAGTTCTCTAATTGCAGATAAATTGTGAAGTGGAAGTGAAAATGTGAGACCTCGTTTCTACACCTCGGTGTAGAGGTGTTACCTTCCTATTTTGGATAAGATATTGAAAGTGCAAAGATTTAGCTATGCTGTTAACATGAAAAAATTTTGTATTTACACACATTTATGCCTCAAGATTGATTCATATGTTATCTAGTTGAATTGGAGCATTAACCTGCCAATTCAAACATTGAGATTGAACATAGAAATGCATGAACCACTTTGTTTACCTCAATCTTTAATGACTCAACTATGCAGAGAATAAGTTGAACATTTTAAAGGTAGAAAAGAAAGTTTAATTTAACTGCAAGATAAAATTGTTATGATACTGGTTGCAGTTAAATTTTCTATGTACTTAAGTCAATTGATTTCTTCTATTAAAGTTAGGTTGATCTCTAAAGCATTTAGATTGTGATTATTTGGACCTATCAAAATTTTATAGGACTGTTGTATATGTATCTTTTATTTTCCCTTTCAAAGTTTCACCCCTCTGGATATTCTCCCAAGTGATCTTGATTTCTGAAGATACTGGTAACTATTCATCATCGTGCAAGACCTGAGTTTATCAGAGATCTTATTATTTTTTTTCCCTTTTGGTATGGTTATCGTTCTTTCTGTGGAAGTCATCAGTACATCATGGATTCGACTCTTGATGAGGATTTCTATTGATCATCATCAGATCTTGTGTGAGAGTCATCAATTTTCAACCTGCATTAAACATGTACTGTAATTTCTTGTAATATTTTTCTAATTTGTATGCTTGTACTTCATTCTTATTTTGCTTCTTCGTATATACTTGTTTTTATATGTGTACAACAGTGCAAGACTTCTATTTGGAGAGTGTTGAAACTATCCATAGACGGGATCTTACTCTAAGTCACCTTCCTATGTCCATCTTATGATTTGGGTAACAAATAAATTTGCTGACGATAAGTGTAGCCTAATCCTTGATTTTAGAAAAGCTTTAGTTCATGACTCTAGATTACATGACTTGGTGATCATTCTTTTTCTCTTGTTTTTGCCCTTAAAAGCAATATGCATAGGATGAAAGATTTGGTTTATGGGCTTAAACTAGATCTATAGAAGTAGTTTCATGATCTAGTTGATATTCTACATAATTATGCAATAACAGAATGCGTGTATGGATAATTGGGACAAGATCTGATATAATCCGAATTCCTAATGACAAAATTCCATGAATAAAATTTGGCAATAATCTAAATCTCAAATTTAGAAATCATGAAAACTAAACAATATCTCATCCAAATACAGTGGTTCTCAAGTTAGTTAAAGCAAGACACATGCTGTATGTGTTGAGCATGCATCCATTGAGTATGTTGCTTATACTGATGCTCGTGAGTACAGAATATGAACGTGGCAGTCTTTAGTGCATAGCGGTGCATTGTGACACCTATCCAAGATACTTCCTTCTCACATTTCAGTGTCGATGACAAGCTAGCCTGAGAACACGAATACACTCAATGCTCGCCTATAATTTGCATATTGTGTAGATACATCTCAACTTTCTTAACTTTGTTTTCGTGGTAGCTAGATATCGTGCTCCACATAGAAATCTGAAATGCTGAAGAGATCCCTGTTCAGCATGGGAGAACTAATGATTGGTTCCTTAGTCGTTTTGGTGTTCTACATGAATCTAATTCCAATCGTTATTGATGACTTTTTGAGTAATAGAGTATAATTTATGTAATGAGCACTCAATAACTAGACCTGCGAAGTTGACATCAATCAATGAAGGTGGGCGCAAAATCTGAAACACTGAAATTTGTTTACGTATCTCTCGATATATAATTCTTTGTCCTTATTGAGGACTTACTGTCCTTATTGAGGACTTACTGTCCTTATTGTTCATTGATATATTTTTATCAATGATAATTAAGAATCAAATTAGAACCTTGATTTTACGCGACTATAGAAAGCATCAAAATTCTTTCGGCTTCCCAATGTGAATCATGTATTCCAAATTGTTGATATCCCATCATGACTAGTCTTTTGAAATAGTTAGCCTCTTAATCCTTCAAATGATCTGCTGCTTCAAAACTCCAGACTAGTGAATTTTTTTCTTTTACTAAAGCTGATTCCTTTCTCAGCATTTTGACTATGTAATAACATTAGTATAGTATATGTTCAAGACTTCGAGTCTGAATACATTAAAAATCCCAAATGGAAAAGTGTGATAGGAAATAAAGTACTTGTGATTATTATATATAAAGCTAATGCAAGAGTCTCCTCGAAAATCTAATCGATAAAAGAAAAAGAATAATAAATAACTGGTTGATAGTGCTCATTGTCTGATATGGTGACTAATACTTGTATTTACCTATATGTATATGTGATAACTGAGTGCAATCATCATATGCACTAATTGCGTGCAATTGAGGTAGTTAACTTATGAACCTAATTGGAAACTGTATGTAGATATTAAACCGGAAAATCAGACACACTTGTTAATAATTATAATTACCTTCAAACAAAATGATCAAGTATGGTGTCTTTTCGATGAATTGATCCCCATGATTCGTATGCACTGGGAATTGTATGCATTGATTGTATGTGACATATTGGCAATATGTATACATATACTTATTGTACTATGATCGGGATAGAAGAACACTATAAAGCTGATCAGACCTCGACCTATATAAACAAAGTGAATAGATCACTACAGTATTAATTTATATAATTTTCGTGTGTATATATATATATATATATTGAACCATATGAAATTCTTTGAAAGTGAAATTGATAGACTGGAAAGCAAAGGTATAATATTTGGTTGATTTTTGTATTGTTGACAAATTGGTTATTTTATGTGTAGGTAAAAATATGGTTTTTTTTTTTGCATTCATGCTTATATCATGGAGGAAGGGGCCGGGCGGGAGCCGGTAGGAGGGGAAGACGGGGTTACCGTTATATTATATATTTACATATCGGAGGAAGGGGCCGGGCGAGAGCCGGTAGGAGGGGGAAGACGGTGCTATTGTGTTATGAGATGTTTATATACATGCTTATATCATGGAGGAAAGGGCCGGGCGGGAGCCGGTAGGAGGGGGAAGACGGGGTTACTGTTGTATTATATATATACATAGGAGGAAGGGGCCGGGCGGGAGCCGGTAGGAGGGAGAAGACGGAGAGTATCACATTTCACTTGAAATCCGTATGTACCTATGGATCATGTATGATATTATCCATCAAATATGTTGTGTGAATATAGACGGGTGATGTGATTGTATCATTCAATTACTTGAACAGACAAATAACATTCGTAGAAGTGCGATGTGATATGATATCATCATGATAGATAACTATATAAAAATTGAACGTATGTTGATGTACTTTGTGTAAGTTATATGAAACACGTGGATGATACGTGCCGCGAGTATACAAGATGAATTCACGCATAAAGCAGGAAATCTGCGACAGAGAAACTAAATAAAGTTAAGGAGAATCAATTACTAGAAAAGTTGGACCTTCTCACAGATTATAGATAATGGTTCAATTATTCGTTATGATATATCGCTCTTCCCTTGTTATCGCTTTTCCCTTGTTTATTTTATCCATCCATACTTGCCGTAGTTGTTGAAGAAATATATGCTCCTTATTTGTGTTTTCTTTCCTTGATACTCTTTTGACTCTCTCTCACTGAGCTGTTTAGCTCACCCCCTTCCAGTTTCATATTTTTCAGGTCACGAGGAGACTGAGGCCAAGCATACCTTGGACACTTGCTAAGAATTCTTTTAAGAATAAAAGTATTGTATAATGTTCATTATAGATATTTCTTATTGTATATATTCATAACCTTATTAGATGTGTATTATATTCAAGTAGTAGATTGTTATATGGATTGGTGTAGAAAGGAACTTACTTGTGATATTCATAATGAGTCAGATAAGATGATAGTGTTGCCTTATTTTATGAAGGCCGAGAGGGGTGCTCTCGGGCATGTCATTGTATTTTCATAAGTAGGCGATGTCAAGCCGAAATTGTTATTTGGAGAATAAGTTGATCATTGTGAGCCGTAACACTATTGTGGTTGCATGGGTGATTATTAACTTTGGTTTATATGTTTGGATTGAGAATAAGTAGGCTGATGTTGGCCGAAATTATTGCGAGTTGAAATGTATATTTGGGCATATCAGTATTTACAAAGGAGGTGCTGCCGAAATTTTAAGAAATTATAGATGATTATGACAATCTTTTGATTTATAAGACTGTTTAAGTGAATTGCGGTTATTACTATCTGGGACCGTTACATATACACTCACACAAAGAGAAACTCATCCAGAGGATAAGTAGAGTAAAACAAAATTAAAATAAAGAAACCATGAAAAGTCTATCTTCTCTCAATAAGATAAGTCTTCCACAAGTCAACATAGAAGAGAGCTCGCTTTTGAATACCTTCAACTGGTAACTCTTTGTGAATAAATATCCTAGAGTTCTTTGTATCAAAATATTCCATAGTAGAGCTTGAGTGCAACAATCCCAATGTTTTCTTAGGTGAGGATGAATAGTGATAATGTGCCATTCTGCCTACATATGACAAGTTGATAGCGGCCAGCGGTGATACCGAATCTATTGTGCGTTGCAGTCAAGATATCTTTAGAGAGAGGGCATTCGAGGAAGAGGTGGTTAAATGTTTCTGTCGGACTTCCACATAATAAACACGAGGGGGTCGGATATGTCTTCTGTTTAGGTATTCACTTGGCGGTAAACGATCAAGTGAAGCTAACCATACAGTGATGCGAACTTTTAGAGGGGCAACTATTTTCCAATGATCGATGCTGCCCCATCCGGGCTTGATGTGGCTATAGTAACTGGCATAGAGACCGGTCAGTACATCTCCTTGATGAATGTGTTGTATGGAGGAGAGTCTAAAATCTTGTTGGTAGAGTTTTTTAACTCATTGGTGACAATCAAGAGCGAGAAACATCAGCACATATGAGCCAGGGTGACAGAAGCATACACAAGTGCAAAGGTGCACAGACCAGTCGACTAGCATAAGGACTAGTCGACTATTGATAACACCCAACTCTCTGTTAGGGAAGACCAGTCAATCAGCCTATTGGAGTAGTCAACTATTGAGATCATCACAACTCTCTGTTGAGGAGAATTAGTCAACTAACTTTAGGGACTAGTCGACTAATGCGGCCAGTCTGGCTCTTCCTAGACTGATTCTGAATTCATTTTTAATCCGATATCAGAGCTTTTGGTTTTCTTTTCTTTGTGAATTCTCTAGCTATATAAGGAGGACTTCCACTCCTTCATTCATATCTATTAAGATCGAGTTGGTACCAATTGTATTGGCAATTGTATTAAGAGTTTTAGGGTTAGTTGGTTAAGAGAATTATTTGGATTCTCAATTTGGATCTCCGTATCAATTTGTAATATTTGTAACTCTATTATTTGAATAAGATCTTCTCTCTTCTACCCTGAGAACGTAGGTAACTTGCCGAACCACATTAAATCATTTGTTTCTTGCTTTTGTTTTTGTTTTGTGTTTGTGCTAATTGATTCATGATTGATTCAACGTTGAAACGCTGATCTCAAGTGATTAGCGTGTCGCTGCTTGGTGGTATTCTTCTGGAGGGCGCAACATATGCATCCCAATATGCTTGATCAGGGGGAAGTCTGGGGACATGGTGAGGGCTTGAATACTAGTAAGCGCCACGGTTCTGTTCAGGGAGAGCGGGGCCCAAAAGAGCGGATTCGAGATAGTAACATTAGTGAGCTATGAAGAGACCATGGCATTAGGATCCTAGGCCACTTCAAAGAGTGAGGGGAAAGATAAAGGAATGACACCCCCACCATTTATCCTTCCAGAACTTAGTCATGGTCCGATCACCGCAAGAAATTTGGAATCCAATTTTAAAAGCCCTAACCCGCCTTCAAAACATCACTTCAAAAAGGAGAGACCCAGGTCATCTTGCATATCAACTGGCCTTCGCCGCCTATAGTAGTTTTTGTTGTGCCCCCCAGACACCACTCGTTGTGCGCAGCGGTTCGCGGAAGAAGAGACACAACAACCACCACTTGATCTTGAGAAATCCGCCCTTCTGGCGGAGACTCGATTCAGCCGGAGAAACAACCAACGCAGCAGGAACAACCACCAATAGAGAAAAGCAATCAACGCACAAATTTAACGAGGTTCGGCCAACGTGCCTACGTCCTCGGGGCAAGGGAGAGAGAGATCTTATTGATTCAACAATCAATACAACTATTACAAGAGAGAATTCTTGAGAAATTTTCAGGGATACAATACATGAGGCCTCGCCTCTATTTATAACCACAGAGTCCCTGAGTTTATGGAAACCCAGGTTAGATTCAATCCCAATCAGAAAAGGAATTCGAATCCTAAAAGGAAACTCCAGCCGCGTCCGTCGGTCGACCGGCCGGTCGACCGACCAAGGCCACGGTCGACCGGCCCGGTCGACCGCGCCAACCCGAGAGCGAGGCCACTTCAGTAGGTCGACCGGGCCCGGTCGACCGCTCCTTCCTGTGCACACCCGTGCACGCCGGTCGTCCGGCCTCCTCCACCGGTCGACCGGGAGGTCGACCCGGAGCATATCAAGCCTGCTCCATGCGCCGTTTTCTTGCTCCTTTGTCGTCCGATCTCTGTGCTACCTTCTTCCATCTTCTCTATCTCCTCTCTCCCAACAATTCTCCATCTCGGTGAAGATTTTTTAAATCTGAGCCGATCTCCAACGTACCCCAGTCTATCACCTGGCGAAATCGACACACGATCTCGGTGAAATCGACACACGATCTCGACTTGAAATCTATAGCTCAGTTATCCACTGGAATGCACCATACATGCCTTCCCAATACTTCACCTTTGGAGAACTTCCATACATGCCGAACACCGAGTGTGGCTCCTACTCCGAAACTTTACGACCTCATGAAGAACCCATCATGAGCCAACACTGACTCTCCAACTGACTAGCTCTATCTAGTCTACATGTCTTCAGCTGACGGTCAACCAAGTCTGCGTAGAGCACACCGAACACCATCATCGGCTTCAACAACTGGATGCACACCACTCCTTATGTAAGCTCAGCATCTTCTCACCAGAAGATCAATCTGTTCATCGAGATCACAACACCTCACTTCTACGTGAAGTCCAACTCTTCACCTCTACTTGAAGTCCAATCAGCTTCTCGAGAACCCAAACAGCTTCATACGGGTTGCATCACCGCCTTTATGTTGGCCCAATGGCCTATCACTCTAGTTTTGATGATGATCAACTCATGTAGTTATGTTTACTAATGATCTTGTATTTAATTAGTGACAGATTTATGATCAAGATCTTAGTTGGTGCATAGCTTCAACAAAGGATTTAAAGTCAAGTTTTGGAGCTAGCACGGTGCTTGGACCAAGTCAAGAAGGCTTCAAGCGAAGACTTCAAGAAGATGAAGACTTGTGTTTAGGTTTGTTTTCAGAAGATTTTTTTTAGATAAAATGTAAAGGATAGAGTAGTTGGTGGATTGCTCAAGTATACCATGCACACACACTCTTGTTTTAGTTGTCTTTTCATAAAAGAATTTTCAGTTTAGAAAAGACTTTCATTTTGGAAAAATATCATTTTGGTTTTCGGTATTTCATTTACATATGTTTAACCCAAAACCATATTTAGAGCTTAATGTCAAAAATATAGATATTTCATCTTGATTGTGTAGTGGATCATATCCATACACACTATGCTTTAAAATGAATTACAATATCTTGTTTTTGTATTTGGAGAAGTTTTGGAAAAACAAGTTTTAGAAAAATACAGTTTTTCATTTGAACCAATATTTCCAAGTTACAAAAATAGTCCAATCTTTTATAACATGTCTTGATTTTGTGTAAGCATGTTTGTTTATCATTGTATATTGGTAAAACTATTTTTGTAGATTTTTTGTGTATTTATGGGATTTTATTTGAACCAAAAAGACCAAGTTTTAATCCAATTTTCTGTTTCAGGCTTCAGCCAAGTCGACTAGTCGACAAAGCAAGTCGACTAGGGCTGAAGTCGGTCGACCGGCTCGGTCGACCGACGTGCACAGACGTGCACGCCTTGGGCGGTCGACCGACCCAGTCGACCGGAATTGAGAGCAGTGCTCTCTGTTCTTTTCGGTCGACCGGGCGGTCGACCGGAGGCTCCAACGGTCGGATTCTTGACCGTTGGCGGTCGACCGGGCGGTCGACCGGCAGGTCTGATAGAACCCCAACGGCTAGTTTTTGACAGCCTATATATTTGGGGGTTTAGTCATTATTTTAAGCTAAGATTTGGAGATTGTTTTGAGCCAGTTTTCCTACTCATTTCAGAGTTTTTCTCCACAAAATAGAGAGAAAATATTTCCTATCAAAAGGGAAGTTTTATCAAGAGTGTAAAAGAGATTCTTTGAGTTTTCCTCCACCATCTCTTTTCTTATTTTCTCACACAAACACTTGAGCAATTCATAGACATACTCATCCTATAGGAGTGTTGTAGTGAGATAGTTTTTAGGTGATCAAAGTGTTGTGATCACCAAAGACTTGTTCTTTGTTTCTTTGAGGAGGCGGACAAGTGTGTTTGCGTTGTTTCAAGTTCGGGTGCGAACTTGGTGTTTGAGGTGCGGCCTCGGCAAGCTTGTGGGGCTTGCGTGTGTACGGGACTAGGGAGTCCGAGGGCTTGTAGGTGTTGCGGCACCGGGGAGAGATCCATTGGGATCTTGCATAGTGAAAATCCTTCGTGTGTCGAAGGCGGGGATGTAGAGCAAGTGTGCTCGAACCTCGAAACAAACCCTTTGTGTTTGCGATTGCCTTTTCTCTCTCTCCCTTACTTATATCTTGCATGTGTTATTGCTTTAATCTTTATATGCTTGATATACATTGTGTGCTCAATTGTCATATTGCTTGGGTTTGTTTGCTAACACTTGTATTCAACCAAGAGAGCCAACGCGGCACCTCAACCCATATCCAGGGGAATCTAGAGGAGTTTGTCCAGAGCCCTTCACGGGGAATTCGGTAACACTCTTTGGTTATACGTGGTGTTTAGTGTAAAAGTTTATTTAGGTCATAATTGTTTTTAATTCCGCATCATTTGGCATTAAGTGACCATTAGATTAGCCATCACCTATTCACCCCCCTCTAGGTGAACTTACAATTGGTATCAGAGCTAGTGCTCTTGATTTGGGTCTAACAACCTAGAGTTAAAGATCCTCATTTTAGGCTAATCACTATTTTTGTACACACACTATGGATTTTATGGCACCACCCACTTTTGACATTCTTAACATCCAAATTTGAAAAGTTAAGATGTCATTATACCTCAAGGCCCTAGGCATTCATGTTTATCTTGCTACCACTAATGATGCATATATTAATAATAGCAAGTACATTGTGGCTAATGCAAAATCCCTTCATGCTCTTAAGTCTACCCTAAATGATGATTATTTATCTAGGGTTTCTAACATTGACTCGGCTTTTGTAGTTTGGAACACCCTCCTCTCCCTTGGCGAAATGATCAATACTATGCGGGGAGTGACTCGGATGTTGGAAGCAACATCTCCAACAAGTGCTATATGGTCCAAGGGGATAACCCCCTTGAGGTAAACACCGAATCTGAGGATGAGGACGTTAACATGTCATATGATGAGCTCACTTCATTTTGTCAATTACTTCTTGAGAAAATATGACATGGTTAAGAAACAAAATAAAAATTTGAAAAAGAAATTTGATTGCATGCATATAGAACAAGATTCATTTAAATCTAAGATTGCATGTTTAGAAAAGGAAAATAAAGATTTGAAAAATGAGAATGTTTCCCTTATGTCTAAATTAAATGATTTATGTGAAGGAAATATGATTTTGAAAGATAAAATTATTTTGGTGAAAACTCAAAAGGAAATTATTTTTCAAGAAAACAACTCTTTGAAAAGAAAAATTTGTGAAAAGAAAAAGAAAAGGTTTTTCAAAAGAAAAAGAAAAATGATTCTATATCTCACTTTTCTCTGCATGCTACCATTGAAGATAGTGAGATTGAACTTTTGAAAAATAATATTAATAGTTTAAGCTCTACTTTGAGCACATGTGCATTTAATCATTCTAGGTTGGAGTCAATGTTTTCAAAGAAACAAACTCCTCATATTCATGCACATCATCATCATGCATATGCTTATGTTGCACGTCATGACCACACTCATACACATAAGCATCCTAAGGTGTACAAGTGTACACATTGTGACCGCAAAGGCCATTTAGCAAAGTTTTGTTTTGATAAGATGCATCATATAAATTTTGCTAATAAGAAAGATTTTTGGGTTCCATTAAATGCTAACCCTAAAGGACCCAAGAAAAAATGGGTACCAAAGTCCCCACCTTTTGTATTTGATGTAGGTGAGGGCTCTCACAAGACGTGAGAGATTTGGTGCCTTGGTGATGGTTGAATGGACTTGAAGGACATATAATTGATGCACCGCTATCAAGGGGTTTTGGTGGGAAAGACCACCATGCTTGGAGCTTTGGAGTTGGTAACAATCTCTAAACTCCTACTTTTATGTTCATGCTTGTTCATTTGTCATTTTTTTTTTTGCATGTTCATGTTTTAGTTTTTGAGCTTCATGTGGTATATACTAGTTTAAATGTAGTTTTTATCAAAACTTGTATTTATACATGTACAAATAATGAGAACAAATTGATTCATATATGTTTGTACTTCATGCTCATTTGTACCCACTATATGCACATGTATAGCCTAGTTTTGATGATTTCCCCATTTATACTTGTTTTGCCAATTTTTATGCTTTACTTCATGTATATGTATTTTTAATTCAAATCTAATAAATATACATGTATACCCGTGAGTCTCTTGCCTTCATGCAAACATTATTAATAGACTCTTTTATGTTTGGGATATGTATGTGTATTATTAGGATTGGATAAATCATACATATGCCTAGAAGTTTATTGTTTTAATGAAAAATGATTTTTCATGTTTTTGTTTTGTTAAAAATGTGACTTATGAACTTTTTGAGCTTCAATGTCTATTTTCATGAAAATGTTATTTACATGACTTTTGAACACTCATACTTTATTTATTTTGTCATGACTTAGTTCATGGACATATTTTTGAGCTTTATAAGACTATGAGTGTAAATTTTGTGTATTTAGTTTTGTTTCATGAAAAACATATGATTTATTTTATTTTGAAGGATCTTTAACTAGTTTTTCAAAAATCAATTTATACTAGTTATTTATTCTTCAAATTTTATAATGAGATATACACATGATCTTACCTTGCTTCAATTGGTATCATTGGATCATTTCAATTGGTATCAATATGATTATTTTGGTATATACTCATATTTTGATTATATGTATGTATGCTTTCAAATTCTAGTAGTATCAATTTCTATTGGTATTCTCTTTTCATACATATATATGTGTTATTTGTGCTTGAGTTAAAATTGATTAACATTCTTAAAGCACTATGTTATGCTAAGCTTGGGTTAAAACTTTACTTTCAATTGGTAGCTCAATATGTTTTAACTTAAAAACACTTAAAGATTTTGCAATGATTATTTACAATTTGGTATCTTAAAATTTGTTTGCTTTACAAGAGCTCTGATACCTTTAAAATTTTTGTTTAAGAAAAAATTAAAAATGTTTTGATGTGTATTGCCTATATGCAAGGAGAGCTTAACATCTCTTCTACATATAGATTCATGTTGAGTGTATCTTGTATTGAGGAGCTTAACATCTCTTTTTTATGTGGTACACGTGTATAGGGGGAGCTTCACATCTCCTTTTATGCATTACATAATATGCGTTATGTGAATTAGGGCTTGTCATCCCTTTTTCATATAATGTATATGTGTAGGGAAGTTAACTTAGCGTCTTCCTCTTCATGAATGTATATCGCATATAAACTTTTTATTGATTTGTATTTACCCCTTATTGGTCTCTTTGTTTATGACAAAAAGGGGGAGAAAAATTTTGTTTTTGCTTTAAACCCCTTTGTTGATGATTGACAAAAAGGGGGAGAAGAATTTGAGGTTTATATGCATGTTTTCCTTACTTTATTATTAAAAGAGAAAAGAATTTATGTTTATGCATATATGTTTTGTTTTGCAAATAGGAGAAAAAGAATTTGATTTGTTTTATGCTTGTTAGCATGTTTATCTCCATACATTTGCATACCTATTTATGAGCATACATTGCATATTTATTGTTTAATTGTTATGCATGAGTTAAGGGGAAGCTTCTTTGAAGCTTTACTTTAATCCATACATATATAACTTCATGAGTTTTGTCATCATCAAAAAAGGGGAGATTGTTGGCCCAATGGCCTATCACTCTAGTTTTGATGATGATCAACTCATGTAGTTATGTTTACTAATGATCTTGTGTTTAATTAGTGACAGATTTATGATCAAGATCTTAGTTGGTGCATAGCTTCAACAAAGGATTTAAAGTCAAGTTTTGGAGCTAGCACGGTGCTTGGACCAAGTCAAGAAGGCTTCAAGCGAAGACTTCAAGAAGATGAAGACTTGTGTCTAGGTTTGTTTTTAGAAGATTTTTTTTAGATAAAATGTAAAGGATAGAGTAGTTGGTGGATTGCTCAAGTATACCATGCACACACACTCTTATTTTAGTTGTCTTTTCATAAAAGAATTTTCAATTTAGAAAAGACTTTCATTTTGGAAAAATATCATTTTGGTTTTCGGTAATTCATTTACATATGTTTAACCCAAAACCATATTTAGAGCTTAATGTCAAAAACATAGATATTTCATCTTGATTGTGTAGTGGATCATATCCATACACACTATGCTTTAAAATGAATTACAATATCTTGTTTTTGTATTTGGAGAAGTTTTGGAAAAATAAGTTTTGGAAAAATACAGTTTTTCATTTGAACCAATATTTTCAAGTTACAAAAATAGTCCAATCTTTTATAACATGTCTTAATTTTGTGCAAGCATGTTTGTTTATCATTGTATATTGGTAAAACTATTTTTGTAGATTTTTCGTGTATTTATGGGATTTTATTTGAACCAAAAAGACCAAGTTTTAATCCCAATTTTCTGTTCCAGGCTTCAGCGAAGTCAACTAGTCGACCAAGCAAGTCGACTAGGGCTGAAGTCGGTCGACCGGCTCGGTCGACCGACGTGCACAGACATGCACGCCTTGGCCGGTCGACCGACCCAGTCGACCGGAATTGAGAGCAGTGCTCTCTGTTCGTTTCGGTCGACCAGGCGGTCGACCGGAGGCTCTAACGGTCGGATTCTTGACCGTTGGCGGTCGACCGGGCGGTCGACCGGCAGGTCTGACAGAACCCCAACGGCTAGTTTTTGACAGCCTATATATTGGGGGTTTGGTCATTATTTTAAGCTAAGATTTGGAGATTGTTTTTGAGCCAGTTTTTCCTACTCATTTCAGAGTTTTTCTCCACAAAATAGAGAGCAAATATTTCCTATCAAAAGGAAAGTTTTATCAAGAGTGTAAAAGAGATTCTTTGAGTTTTCCTCCACCATCTCTTTCCTTGTTTTCTCACACAAACACTTGAGCAATTCATAGACATACTCATCCTATAGGAGTGTTGTAGTGAGATAGTTTTTAGGTGATCAAAGTGTTGTGATCACCAAAGACTTGTTCTTTGTTTCTTTGAGGAGGCGGACAAGTGTGTTCGCGTTGTTTCAAGTTCGGGTGCGAACTTGGTGTTTGAGGTGCGGTCTCGGCAAGCTTGTGGGGCTTGCGTGTGTACGGGACTAGGGAGTCCGAGGGCTTGTAGGTGTTGCGGCACCGGGAGAGATCCATTGGGATCTTGCATAGTGGAAATCCTTCGTGTGTCGAAGGCGGGGATGTAGAGCAAGTGTGCTCGAACCTCGAAACAAACCCTTTGTGTTTGCGATTGCCTTTTCTCTCTCTCTCCCTTACTTATATCTTGCATGTGTTTATTGCTTTAATCTTTATATGCTTGATATACATTGTGTGCTCAAATGTCATATTGCTTGGGTTTGTTCGCTAACACTTGTATTCAACCAAGAGAGCCAACGCGGCACCTCAACCCATATCCAGGGGAATCTAGAGGAGTTTGTCCAGAGCCCTTCACGGGGAATTCGGCAACACTCTTTGGTTATACGTGATGTTTAGTGTAAAAGTTTATTTAGGTCATAATTGTTTTTAATTCCGCATCATTTAGCATTAAGTGACCATTAGATTAGCCATCACCTATTCACCCCCCCCTCTAGGTGAACTTACACTTTACGGCTGCCTACGTACTTTGCCCAAAGGATCAAGCCAATCGTAGTTCATTCAAATGAGCTCCATCAAGCTCAAGCACTTGTACCTGAATCTGCAGTAACGAACCTATCTGACTGAGTCATATGAACCTCCTCATGACCATCATGGAGAACAACGACCTTCAACTTGAGCTTGTCGCGATCACAAGCTGGAGATTCATGCTTCTTTAACTACAAGCATGGTTTTACCTTGATTCCAATGGCTGCAAACAACTCGACATCCTCACCAATATCTTGAACCTGTTCAGCATCAACCCTGGCTACATGATCTCCACCCAGTGTCACATCCGGTGAAGTCTTCTCTAATGCCGAACCAACTGGAGATGGTGGAGTAGCATCAACCTCCATCCGCTGCGATACTTCCTTGGTCTCCGTCCTCTCCACCTGCTGAGAGACGGTAGACTTCAACACTGAAGTCTCTCCAAATGTGACATGCCTACTCACCATGATCTTCTTATTTTCGGGGTCCCACAACCTGTAGCCATTCCTTTTGATACCCAAAAACACAAACTTCTTTGCTCGCGGATTCACCTTGCCATTCTTGGTACTGAAGTAGGTCGGACTTTTAAATTCTCGCAGCAAACCATGATCATGAGCAGCTTTCCCAGACCAAATTTCTAATGGAGCTCTACCAGTCGATTTATTCATGAGATGGCTAGCATACACAATCGCCTCAGTCCAAAACGATTTGTTTAATCCTACATTAGACAACAACCACCGAACCTTCTCCAGCAAGGAACGGTTTACCTCCTTAGCCAACCCATTTATACCTGTTGTGAAGTGAGTAGCAATACCAGTGTTCTGGCCAAATCATAAGAATGGTTTATGTTTCTTTCAACATTACCAATCTGCAGCTCCTTGATCTTCCTACCAATCTGCTTCTCCATTCTTCCTCTCCACTTTACCAACATATCTAGGGCTTCATTTCTTTGTCTCATAGGATATATCCAACAATGCCTAAATAAACTATCAACAAAAGAGACAAAGTACCTGTGACCTCCAAGCGATGCAGTCTTAGCAGATCCCCAAACGCTTACGTGAACACAATCAAGAAGACCTTCTGAGTGGTGAGTACTGGTGCTGAATTTCACCTTCTTCTTGTCCAGAACGATTTGTTCACCTTCCAAGTTGCAGGTAGCAGCACCTTCCAACGATCCCTTCTTTGCAGGAGCTTGCAAAGACCTTTCACCTTCATGTCCGGCCTTTACCTGCCAGACCTCCGTGCAACCATCATCTGAAGAACTAGAAGTCTCCACCTGACCTGTCATCGTACTACCCTTCAAGTAGTAGAGATTGTCCCGGCGGACGCCCTTCATCACCACCATTGAGCCTTTGATCATCTTGAGAACACCATCTCGAACAGATATCACCAGACCCAATGCTTCCAAAGCGCCAACAGAGATAAGACTCCTTTTAAGTTGAGGTACAAACCTCACCTCCTTCAATTCTCGTACTATCCCATCATCCATCTTGATACGGACTGTACCCATCCCTTCTATATTACACGGATGGTCATTCCCCATGACCGTGTAACATCCATCCAGCTTCTCAAAACTAGAAAACCAGGCCCTGTTTGGGCACACATGATAGGTGGCTCCGCTATCCAAGATCCTGTAATACCCCGTTCCCGGAATACGTACTTAGTTGCGTATTCAGATTTTCCGATCGTATTTTTTCGATTTGCTTTCTGTATTTAAATTGTATTATGAATTCATTATATAATTGTTTTGTCTTGGATTTGGATTCGTGGACTCGGAGTCAGCCTTAGTCTGAACCGAAGGCCCGATCCTAGAGTATTACTCGAATTAGTCTTTTTGGTATTCTGATTTGACCGATTTTAGTTCCAAACATTATTTTCTAATATTATATATTTTCTATGATTTTCTAGATTTTTCCTGGATTAAATGAATTTCTTCAAAATCGGTGTCGACCAGTGCCGCTGATCGATTCCCGAATTTTTATCTTACAAACTGTTTGGAATTTCTCGAAGAGCCTTTAGACATTTCTTCTTAGAATAATATTTCCTACCTAAATCCTTTTTCTGGAGATTTTACGAATTTATGGATTTTCCGCCGGAGTCGGTAGATAACCGATTCCATGATTTTTAATTCACACACGGCTAGGAATTTCTAGATGGTCCTTTAGACTTTATTTCTTAGAATCACATTTCTCACTTAAATACTTTTTCTGAGGATTTATTGATTTTATAAAAATTCCATCGGAGTCGGTAAGTAGCTGATTCCAAGATTTTTAGTTTACAATCGGGATTGAATTTCTGAATTCCGCTTTCACTTTATGTCTTAAAATAATATTTTATTCTTTAATACATTTTCTGGGATTTTTCATAATTTATCAAAATCCGGCCGACCCGGTGTAGACCGGTATCGGCGGTTGACTTCCGGATTTTTAATTTGAAAATGGGATTTTATTTTGGAAAACCGATTTCATATTATTCCTCAGGATGATGTTTTCTACCTCCGGGTATTTTTGGGGATTTTTCTGGAACGGTCGATTTCACGCCCATATTATTATATTATTATTTTTGTGGAATCTTTTACTCTTCTTTTCTTTCCTTTCCTTTCTTTTCTTTTCCCGCCGACTCCAGCCGCCCACTCCCCCCACGTGGGCCCGGGTCAGCTCCCCATCACCATCGCACTCTCTCTCTCATTTCCATCTCTTTTTCTTTTCTTTTTCTTTTCTTTTCTTTTCATTTTTCTCTTCTTCTTCTTCTGTTTCTTCTCTTCCCCTGAGAGGCCGACGCCCAAGCCCCCAACCGGCCACCACCACCTCCGGCGATCTCCGGCGAGAGATTCCCCCATCTCCGGCCATCTCCATCTCCTCCTACCTTCAACACCATCAACAACCACCACCATCATTTCCTTCCTCCACACAACCACCACCTTCTTCCTCTTCATCTTCTTCTCCAAATCAACCACCTCCATCACCTCCTTCCCCACCAAAATACCACCACCTCAACCACCCAACTCCTCTCCTCTTCCCATCACCCCAATTCACCCTCCACCTCTTCCAATCACCACCAAACCCACCACCACCACCAAAAGAAAACCCAAAATCCAAAATCACCCCTTTCCCCTCTTCCTCTTCGGGGTGGCCGGAGCCACCCCGGCCTTGGGCGCCGCCGGCGGTGGCCGGCGGCCGCGGGCAGCCAGGGGCCCACCCGGGCCCCTGTGCTTGGCCAGAGAGGGGGGCAAAACCCCCCCCTCTCTCTCTCTCTCTCTCTCTCTCTCTCTCTCTCTCTCTCTCTCTCTCTCTCTCTGTTGAAGGGGGGCAACAGCCCCCCTTTCTTCTCCCTGCAGGAGGGGGACACAGCCCCTCCTGGGAGCTGTTGGAGGGGGCGGGCGCCCCCTCCTTCTCTGCTGGCGGCCGCGCCGGCCGGCGCCGCCGCCTGGCCGGCGGCCAGGGGCGCCCCCAAGGGGGGGGCGTCCTGTGCGGGAACCAGAGGGGGGCAGCAGCCCCCCTTCCCTTTTTCTTCCCTGGGTCCCACCTTCTCTCTCTCACTTGGGTCTCTCTCTCTCTCTCCTCTTTCTCTCTCTTTCCTTCTCTCTCATCTCCCTCTCTCTCTCATTCCCTCTCCCTGTTCCTCTCTCTCTCATCTCTCTTCTCTCTCATCTCCCTCTCTCTCATTCCCTCTCACTGTTCCCTCTCTCTCTCATCTCTCTCTTCTCTCTCATCTCCCTCTCTCTCTCATTCCCTCTCACTGTTCCCTCTCTCTCTCTCATCTCTCTTTCTCTCTCATCTCCCTCTCTCTCTCATTCTCTCTCACTGCAACCTCTCTCTCTCCAGATTTTCTCTCTCCTCTCTTTTTCTCTCTCCTTCTCTTTCTCTCTCTACTTTCTCTCTCTAAAAATTCCCACTTTCTCTCTCTAGGTTTCCTCTCTCTAAAATCCCCATTTTCTCTCTCTAGGATATCCCTTTCTCTCTCTACACTTTCTCTCTCTAAAAATCCCATTTTCTCTCTCTAGACTTTCTCTCTCTAAACCTCTCTTTCTCTCTCTAATTCTTTCTCTCTCCTCTTCCCTCTACATATTTATATCAGGTTTTGTGGCGCATCCCAAGCTTCCGTGGATTTCGAATATTTCGGTATATTGGTGACTCAGGCGAGTGTTCTCACTCGCTACCCTCTTGTTTTCCTATTTTATTGATTGCTCCAGTCTTCATGTATTGTATTTCATGCTTTATATCTTTTATTGCTTTATGCTATGCGTGGCAGACCCTTCGTGGTCGTTGTATTCTTGATTTCTGATATGCTTGTTTCTTTATCATATACCATGCGTGGCCGACCCTTCGTGGTCGTTGTATTCTTGGTTTCTGATATGTTATCACTTGCCCTGCTATTATTCAGACCTGTCAGTTACATGTTTCCTTTTAACACATGTATATCACCTGACATCTAGAGTGTTATCACCTGACCACCTGACATACTACTATTTGGCTAGACCCTCTTGGTATGACCTGACTTACCCAGACTATTATCAATCTCTTATATGTTTGGTTGCTTATTCATTATCACCATCCTGTCATGCTATCACTTGGCACCCAGCATGATAACTTGACTTGTGATTATCACCTTTACGGGAACTTTACTTTATTATCCTGTATCATGATCAGTGACTTGTATTCCTGCTTACATGCAGTGACTTGACTATATAGTATTTATGTACACCCGATTTTCCTGATCATGTCCTGTACCTGTTTTTCCCGTAAAGTGATAATTAAACTAATGAATCCTAAATGTACCAACTTGTATTGGGTCGGGGGAAACATGCGGATATCGATATGTGTTCGTGTTTACAGTGGCATTAGGTATTGTGCACTCATGTTCCGGTCTGACCTGTGGGCCTCCAGGGGACCGAGGGGAGAGCTGGCTCCCTTATTCCTGTATGATAGGGCATACATAAGCCCCTCCTGTTAGCCTTGCGGCAGGTTCCGTCACCTAGCAACGGAACAATCCTGGGCCGTGGTCCCGGGTATGTACGGGACCCACTGTAAACATAGTTCGTTGATACCCCCGCTTGTTTCCAATAACAACCTCGACTTGCTTATATATGGATGTATGTGAGTTGGCCGTACACCGAGACACATACCTAGATATATGGGCAAGACGAGTAATAATAATAAAGTGTCATAATAACCGGCTCTTTAAGTTGTAAGTAGAGGTATGTGGAATGGGACGCATACCAAAGCCTGCAACTTAAACGGCTATGAATCTGTGATGTGCCTTACCGTATTTGCTTTTCCCGGACTTTATGTCGGATTTCCTGTTTTATGAGTATTATGTTATAACTACCTGGTAGCTCGGATTGGTTTTATTCGGATTTCCTGTTTTATGATTCTCATGCCATGTCTATTCTTACCTGCTCTATCCTATCTGCCTCCTGAGTGTTTCCTACTTGATATATGCATTATTGTGCTCACCCTGCTTCACCATTTGGTTTTGCTTCTACACTCGCCCGGGGAGTATCATTTGACTCCCCTGGATTCTCACGTCCAGGTCATGGAGCTAGGAGCGTATGATCAGAGTAGCGCAGCGGTAGCGTGGATCTCCAGCCGACCGTCCAGAGCCACATCCTTCCAGGCCCCCTCCATGCCTCTCGGGTTTCCTCTTAGCAAACTCGTGAGTGCTCTTTTACACTTTTCATACTTGTACATCCTTGTATACTTGTATGCGAGCTTCCTTTTTGTACCGTTCATACATTGTATATCTTTTGTACTCCCGCATTTGCGCATATCTGTGATGTTATATTATTGTAATATTCATCACCTCTGGTGATAACTCTGTGATTGTATATATATATGTTGGAATGTATAATGCACCATTTGCTTCCGTACTCTGATTCTTGCCTGTACTGATGCTTAGCGTATATACGGGAAGGTAATTCGGACTTACGTATATACGTTGCAGTGACGTCCCCGTATCAGTGGAATCGGGGCGTTACAGGTTGGTATCAGAGCTTAGGCTCTAACCTCCTCAGTACGTCCAGAAGGCAAATCAATGGTAAAGAGATTTGCAACTGGAATACATGAGTCTTGGTTATACATTCCAACTGCAAGTACAGAGTTATCTATTTCTTGACTATCTTTCCTTTGATTTCAAATCCCTCCTTGACTATCCTTCCTTTGATTCCTAATTCCTCCTGTCATTTCCTTGTTTTCTCCTACCCTTTCCCTGTTTTGGTTTTATGTTTTGGTTTTATGAAGCCTTATACTAGCTTAAGATATGAATAGACTAGGAAGGTAGTGGCTGGTTCAGACTCGTTTAGAAGACAGCAGTCGGGATTCTTAATTATCGGTCTTCTTTATTATGCTCAGGATTATCAGGATTTTCTTTATCTTCGGAATTTTATTACTCAGCCACGACATCAGCAGTATTATTCTTATTACTCAGCCACGACATCAGCAGTATTATTCTTATTACTCAGCCACGACATCAGCAGTATTATTCTTATTACTCAGCCACGACTCCAGCAGCAGTATTATTCTTATTACTCAGCCACGACTTCAGCAGCAGTATTATTCTTATTACCCAGCCACGACTTCAGCAGTATTATCCAGACTTGAGAGCCCTACCTATAGTACTTCATATCTTAATTAGTATAAATTCCACCCTTGTCCCCTTTGTATTCAATTTACCCCTTAACGAAATTGCGAGGACGCAATTTTTTGTAAGGTGGGTGGATTGTAATACCCCGTTCCCGGAATACGTACTTAGTTGCGTATTCAGATTTTCCGATCGTATTTTTTCGATTTGCTTTCTGTATTTAAATTGTATTATGAATTCATTATATAATTGTTTTGTCTTGGATTTGGATTCGTGGACTCGGAGTCAGCCTTAGTCTGAACCGAAGGCCCGATCCTAGAGTATTACTCGAATTAGTCTTTTTGGTATTCTGATTTGACCGATTTTAGTTCCAAACATTATTTTCTAATATTATATATTTTCTATGATTTTCTAGATTTTTCCTGGATTAAAATGAATTTCTTCAAAATCGGTGTCGACCAGTGCCGCTGATCGATTCCCGAATTTTTATCTTACAAACTGTTTGGAATTTCTCGAAGAGCCTTTAGACATTTCTTCTTAGAATAATATTTCCTACCTAAATCCTTTTTCTGGAGATTTTACGAATTTATGGATTTTCCGCCGGAGTCGGTAGATAACCGATTCCAGGATTTTAATTCACACACGGCTAGGAATTTCTAGATGGTCCTTTAGACTTTATTTCTTAGAATCACATTTCTCACTTAAATACTTTTTCTGAGGATTTATTGATTTTATAAAAATTCCATCGGAGTCGGTAAGTAGCTGATTCCAAGATTTTTAGTTTACAATCGGGATTGAATTTCTGAATTCCGCTTTCACTTTATGTCTTAAATAATATTTTATTCTTTAATACATTTTCTGGGATTTTTCATAATTTATCAAAATCCGGCCGACCGGTGTAGACCGGTATCGGCGGTTGACTTCCGGATTTTTAATTTGAAAATGGGATTTTATTTTGGAAAACCGATTTCATATTATTCCTCAGGATGATGTTTTCTACCTCCGGGTATTTTTGGGGATTTTTCTGGAACGGTCGATTTCACGCCCATATTATTATATTATTATTTTGTGGAATCTTTTACTCTTCTTTTCTTCCTTTCCTTTCTTTTCTTTTCCCCGCCGACTCCAGCCGCCCACTCCCCCCACGTGGGCCCGGGTCAGCTCCCCATCACCATCGCACTCTCTCTCTCATTTCCATCTCTTTTTCTTTTCTTTTTCTTTTCTTTTCTTTTCATTTTTCTCTTCTTCTTCTTCTGTTTCTTCTCTTCCCCTGAGAGGCCGACGCCCAAGCCCCCAACCGGCCACCACCACCTCCGGCGATCTCCGGCGAGAGATTCCCCCATCTCCGGCCATCTCCATCTCCTCCTACCTTCAACACCATCAACAACCACCACCATCATTTCCTTCCTCCACACAACCACCACCTTCTTCCTCTTCATCTTCTTCTCCAAATCAACCACCTCCATCACCTCCTTCCCCACCAAAATACCACCACCTCAACCACCCAACTCCTCTCCTCTTCCCATCACCCCAATTCACCCTCCACCTCTTCCAATCACCACCAAACCCACCACCACCACCAAAAGAAAACCCAAAATCCAAAATCACCCCTTTCCCCTCTTCCTCTTCGGGGTGGCCGGAGCCACCCGGCCTTGGGCGCCGCCGGCGGTGGCCGGCGGCCGCGGGCAGCCAGGGGCCCACCCGGGCCCCTGTGCTTGGCCAGAGAGGGGGGCAAACCCCCCTCTCTCTCTCTCTCTCTCTCTCTCTCTCCTCTCTCTCTCTCTCTCTCTCTCTCTGTTGAAGGGGGGCAACAGCCCCCCTTTCTTCTCCCTGCAGGAGGGGGACACAGCCCCCTCCTGGGAGCTGTTGGAGGGGGCGGCGCCCCCTCCTTCTCTGCTGGCGGCCGGCGCCGGCCGGCGCCGCCGCCTGGCCGGCGGCCAGGCTGGGCGCCCCCAAGGGGGGGGCGTCCTGTGCGGGAACCAGAGGGGGGCAGCAGCCCCCCTTCCCTTTTTCTTCCCTGGGTCCCACCTTCTCTCTCTCACTTGGGTCTCTCTCTCTCTCTCCTCTTTCTCTCTCTTTCCTTCTCTCTCATCTCCCTCTCTCTCTCATTCCCTCTCCCTGTTCCCTCTCTCTCTCATCTCTCTTCTCTCTCATCTCCCTCTCTCTCATTCCCTCTCACTGTTCCCTCTCTCTCTCATCTCTCTCTTCTCTCTCATCTCCCTCTCTCTCTCATTCCCTCTCACTGTTCCCTCTCTCTCTCTCATCTCTCTTTTCTCTCTCATCTCCCTCTCTCTCTCATTCTCTCTCACTGCAACCTCTCTCTCTCCAGATTTTCTCTCTCCTCTCTTTTTCTCTCTCCTTCTCTTTCTCTCTCTACTTTCTCTCTCTAAAAATTCCCACTTTCTCTCTCTAGGTTTCCTCTCTCTAAAAATCCCCATTTTCTCTCTCTAGGATATCCCTTTCTCTCTCTACACTTTCTCTCTCTAAAAATCCCATTTTCTCTCTCTAGACTTTCTCTCTCTAAACCTCTCTTTCTCTCTCTAATTCTTTCTCTCTCCTCTTCCCTCTACATATTTATATCAGGTTTTGTGGCGCATCCCAAGCTTCCGTGGATTTCGAATATTTCGGTATATTGGTGACTCAGGCGAGTGTTCTCACTCGCTACCCTCTTGTTTTCCTATTTTATTGATTGCTCCAGTCTTCATGTATTGTATTTCATGCTTTATATCTTTTATTGCTTTATGCTATGCGTGGCAGACCCTTCGTGGTCGTTGTATTCTTGATTTCTGATATGCTTGTTTCTTTATCATATACCATGCGTGGCCGACCCTTCGTGGTCGTTGTATTCTTGGTTTCTGATATGTTATCACTTGCCCTGCTATTATTCAGACCTGTCAGTTACATGTTTCCTTTTAACACATGTATATCACCTGACATCTAGAGTGTTATCACCTGACCACCTGACATACTACTATTTGGCTAGACCCTCTTGGTATGACCTGACTTACCCAGACTATTATCAATCTCTTATATGTTTGGTTGCTTATTCATTATCACCATCCTGTCATGCTATCACTTGGCACCCAGCATGATAACTTGACTTGTGATTATCACCTTTACGGGAACTTTACTTTATTATCCTGTATCATGATCAGTGACTTGTATTCCTGCTTTACATGCAGTGACTTGACTATATAGTATTTATGTACACCCGATTTTCCTGATCATGTCCTGTACCTGTTTTTCCCGTAAAGTGATAATTAAACTAATGAATCCTAAAATGTACCAACTTGTATTGGGTCGGGGGAAACATGCGGATATCGATATGTGTTCGTGTTTACAGTGGCATTAGGTATTGTGCACTCATGTTCCGGTCTGACCTGTGGGCCTCCAGGGGACCGAGGGGAGAGCTGGCTCCCTTATTCCTGTATGATAGGGCATACATAAGCCCCTCCTGTTAGCCTTGCGGCAGGTTCCGTCACCTAGCAACGGAACAATCCTGGGCCGTGGTCCCGGGTATGTACGGGACCCACTGTAAACATAGTTCGTTGATACCCCCGCTTGTTTCCAATAACAACCTCGACTTGCTTATATATGGATGTATGTGAGTTGGCCGTACACCGAGACACATACCTAGATATATGGGCAAGACGAGTAATAATAATAAAGTGTCATAATAACCGGCTCTTTAAGTTGTAAGTAGAGGTATGTGGAATGGGACGCATACCAAAGCCTGCAACTTAAACGGCTATGAATCTGTGATGTGCCTTACCGTATTTGCTTTTCCCGGACTTTATGTCGGATTTCCTGTTTTATGAGTATTATGTTATAACTACCTGGTAGCTCGGATTGGTTTTATTCGGATTTCCTGTTTTATGATTCTCATGCCATGTCTATTCTTACCTGCTCTATCCTATCTGCCTCCTGAGTGTTTCCTACTTGATATATGCATTATTGTGCTCACCCTGCTTCACCATTTGGTTTTGCTTCTACACTCGCCCGGGGAGTATCATTTGACTCCCCTGGATTCTCACGTCCAGGTCATGGAGCTAGGAGCGTATGATCAGAGTAGCGCAGCGGTAGCGTGGATCTCCAGCCGACCGTCCAGAGCCACATCCTTCCAGGCCCCCTCCATGCCTCTCGGGTTTCCTCTTAGCAAACTCGTGAGTGCTCTTTTACACTTTTCATACTTGTACATCCTTGTATACTTGTATGCGAGCTTCCTTTTTGTACCGTTCATACATTGTATATCTTTTGTACTCCCGCATTTGCGCATATCTGTGATGTTATATTATTGTAATATTCATCACCTCTGGTGATAACTCTGTGATTGTATATATATATGTTGGAATGTATAATGCACCATTTGCTTCCGTACTCTGATTCTTGCCTGTACTGATGCTTAGCGTATATACGGGAAGGTAATTCGGACTTACGTATATACGTTGCAGTGACGTCCCCGTATCAGTGGAATCGGGGCGTTACAGATCCACTCAGCACTATCTGAGTTACAAACAGTAGGAGTAGTAACAGAGAGAGAGAATACCGATGAGTCTTCATCTGATCAATTCGCCTGTGCGAGATTCGCCTCGGAGTTTGACTCCACCTTCTTACCTTTGATCTTCGGGCATTCAGCTTTCCAGTGTCCTAGTTCCTTGCACAAGGTACACTGATTCTTCTTCAGATTTCTGAAGCCTGATCTGGACTTTGATCTCCCCCGATCGTCTCTTCCTTCCAATTGAAACTTCTGCCTCTTACCTTCAATGCCTCTGCTTTTGTGCTTCCCGAAGAAGACAGTCGGTCCTATCTTCTTTCTTCATAACTCACAAGTGCAGCAGACACCTCATCGTAGTTAAGGGATTGTCTTCCATTGAGAAAAGTGAGAGTAAAGGCCTCATACTCTTCCCTAGGAAGAGAGTTCAAAAGAATTACCGCCTTATCCTCTTCACTAGTCTCCACATCCACGTTAATTAGATCTGTAAGAAGCTTCGCGTAGTGGTTCAAGTGTTCATTGACGGAGCATCCTCTTTGCATCTGAAACCCATAGAGCTTGCTCTTCAACTGCAATCGCGATTCTATGCTCTTCGTCAGATACTTTCTTTCCAGAATCTCCCACAGCTGCCTCACAGATGTCTCATGCAACACCTGATACTTGATGTCTTGTGTCAGACAAGACTTAATCAAGCCACACGTCGAACGGTTCATCTTGTCCCAATCTTCTTCCGTCGTTGATGCGCGCTTCTTCTCCAACCGTAGAGTGTCTTCGAGGTTTGATACCGTCAGCGCATCCATAACCTCACATCTCCACATACCAAAGTTGTTAGTCCCGTTGAACTTCACCACATCAATCCTTGGATGTGGATACATGAATTTCACCGATGTGCTTTCTCTAGCCGTCTTCTCAACTGATTCCTCAAACCAATGTGAAAACAAACGGAGTTAGATAAAACAAACAAGATAAAGACTAAATCTTTACCTCCACGCGAAGTCCTCGAAGAGTTTCCGAAGTAATCTACTCCACCAACTTGATTCCTCGAGCAATCTACACGCTGTTTTTGAGATCGACACACGATCCCACAAACAGTCCCAACGCCGCTCCGAGATCGACACACGATCTCCGCCAAACAGCTACTAATGCCCTTGAATCAATAGATGATCCCACGTCGAACCTGGGATGCTCTGATATCACTTGTTGTGCCCCCCAAACACCACTCGTTGTGCGCAGCGGTTCGCAGAAGAAGAGACACAACAACCACCACTTGATCTTGAGAAATCCGCCCTTCTGGTAGAGACTCGATTCAGCCGGAGAAACAACCAATGCAGCAGGAACAACCACCAATAGAGAAAAGCAATCAACGCACAAATTTAACGAGGTTCGGCAACGTGCCTACGTCCTCGGGGCAAGGGAGAGAGAGATCTTATTGATTCAACAATCAATACAACTATTACAAGAGAGAATTCTTGAGGGATTTTCAGGGATACAATACATGAGGCCTCTAGCCTCTATTTATAAGCACAGAGTCCCTGAGTTTATGGAAACCCAGGTTGGATTCAATCCCAATCAGAAAAGGAATTCGAATCCTAAAGGAAACTCCAGCCGCGTCCGTCGGTCGACCGGCCGGTCGACCGACCAAGGCCACGGTCGACCGGCCCGGTCGACCGCGCCAACCCGAGAGCGAGGCCACTTCAGTCGGTCGACCGGGCCCGGTCGACCGCTCCTTCCTGTGCACACCCGTGCACGCCGGTCGACCGGCCTCCTCCACCGGTCGACCGGGAGGTCGACCGGGAGCATATCAGGCCTGCTCCATGCGCCGTTTTCTTGCTCCTTTGTCGTCCGATCTCTGTGCTACCTTCTTCCATCTCCTCTATCTCCTCTCTCCCAACAGTTTTAGAGTACTCCCTGCATCTATGGATGATTAGATAGTAGCTTCCACCACCATTTAGCATGGAGTGAAATATTAAAGTCCCTGAGCTTACAGATCCCAACCTTGGTCTCTAGGCATGCATAATATGTCAATCAAATGAGACAGTGTCCTCCCGTAACAACACTATCCCTCTTTCAGAAAAAAACACAGCGAGCCCAATCGATATAGTCAATTACCCATTGCGGGAGATGGAAGAAAGACATGTAGTGTAGTAGGATACTGGTGATAACAGAGTTCATGAGAAGTAACCTTCCTCCTCTGGAAAGGCAATGTCCTTTCCAAGACGCCACCTTTTAGTTCAATTTGATCTAGACCGGCTGCCAATCTGCCTTGAAGAGAGAGGTGGGCTTGATGGTTATGCCAAGATAAGAGAGTCAGCCGCTTGAAGCTGGTAGTCTGTGGAAGGGCCCAAAGTGTAGTTGGAGAACTTACTGAAGTTAATGGAGAGGCCAGACGAGCTCAAAGTAATACGTCAAGATTTATACATTGTTAATTGAAGCCGGCTCTGGCGACAAAAGAAGCATGGTGTCATCCGCATATCGTAGGAAAGTAAAAACTGGTATCCAAGGCCCAACCTTTTGAATGAGCCAGCTTCAAATGCCTTATTCATGATTCTAGAAAGAGCATCATGTTGGGATTTAGGTCGAACAAATAGCTGGTCTTAGGTATATAAGGATTTGGACAACTCCACCACCTAGAAGAGTAGTCTTTTGAGATGGTGTCCCAAGTCCTTCAATTGGTATCAGAGCCATGCCCCGAACTTAGTCGTCTGTGTGTGCGTGATGTTCGATGATGTCGATTCCCCAATGGCGCAAAAGGCACAATGGGCCTGATCACCCCAACGGTATAAAACGGCCCATGTAAAGCTTATTGGACTCTCGAGAATTTGTCAGTGGTGTGCATGACACTGCAATTTATGTTTCAGTAAGGTGTGCCTCCACCTACGCGGTGAAGAAATTGTATCTCGATAGAGCATTTAATCTTCTGGTGTGAAGCTATTTGAGCTTGCAGGGAGACTCTTTATTCGAGGGAGGGATTGTTGGGATTTGGGTCGAACAACTAGTCCCACATCGGCTAGACATGGTGATGATCTTGAATATATAAGGATTTATACAACTCCACTTATAAGGTTAGTCTTTTAAGATGGTGCTCTAAATCCTTTAATTGGACTGCGTTCATGCTCCTTTGAACTCCAATCTCTGCACTATCTCTTCCAATGAGTTAAAAAACTCTTCCATCAAGCTTTTATCTCCTCTCTCTCCCTACAATTCTCCATCTCGATGAAGATTTCTCAAATCTGAGCTGAACTCAATACAGTACATGTCGACTAGAACGGGGTTGCTCCTATGTGGCTGCCTACGTACCTTACCCAAGAGATTAAGCCATCCGTAGTTTAACCAAATAAGCTTCACTGAGCTCAAGAAACTAGAAGGTATGGAGCAACTCTTTACAATGTGTAAATTTCACTCCTGAAATCACCTTGGTAAGCATATCAGCAGGATTCTCCTTTGTGTGAACCTTTTATAACTCAATGGCACCTTCATATCGCCTGAACAAAGTAAAATCTGACGTCAATGTGCTTCGTCCTTGCATGATCACTTGGTTCTTTCCCAAATAGATAGCACTTATACTATCACAGTTGATCATCAACAGATCCTGATCAATCCCCAAGTCATCGAGCAACCCTTGAAGCCATATCGTCTATTTCATAGCCTCCATCATGGCCATGTACTTGGCCTCTGTAGTAGACAATGCAACGTTAGACTGTAAAATAGAGCGCCAACTAACCAATGCTTGAGACAATGTGAACACATATCCTATTGTAGACCGGCATTTGTCAAGGTCTCCATCATAGTCGGAATCAATATATCCGACACACTCCTGCTTACCTGTAGAATCCTTCTCAAATACTAAACCAACATCTATGGTACCTTTAATGTATCGTAAAACCCACTTTACTGCCTCCCAATAACCCCTCCCTGGATCATGCTGTAATTGCTAATCATCGAGACAGTTTGTGACAAATCAGGCCTTGTACGCACCATCGCATACATTAAGCTACCAATTGTGCCAGCATATGGCACGCGAGTCATGTACTCACTTTCTTCACAGTATTAGGAGACATAGTGGTTTTTAATTTGAAATGAGGAGCCAATGGTGCACTTACAGATTTCGTATCATCGTTGATGTTGAATCTTTGAAGTATCTTCTACAAATATCCATTTTGTGTCAAGCTAACCTTACTACTCCTTCGGTCTTGCTCAATCTCCATACCTAGCATCTTCTTCGCTTCACCAAGATCCTTCATATAACACATGATACTTGATGTCTTGTGTCAAATAAGACATAATCAGACCACACGCTATTCGATTCATCTTGTCCCAATCTTCTTCAGAAGTAGCCTCACACTTTTTCTCCAACCGTAAAGTGTCTTCGAGGTTTGACGTTGTCAATGTATCCATCACCTCACATCTCCACATTTCAAAGTTGTTCTTGCCGTCAAACTTCACCACATCAATCTTCAATGGATGTGGATTCATCATTTTCACCATAGATGTACTATCTCTATCCCTCTTCTCGATAGATTCCTCAAAAATAATGTGGAAAACAAACGGAGTTAGATCAAAAACCTAGATAAAGTTAAAGTCTTTACCTCAAATAAAACCCTAGGAGAGTTTCCGAAGCGATCTACTCTATCAAATTTTGATACTTCTCTGCTGCATCTCTCTTTGGTTGGGGTTCTTTAATTGTTTGGTGCCAAGGCAAGCGCAAGTGGTATCAGAGCATCCCAGATTCATCGTGGGATCGTGTGTCGATTCCAAGAGTATTGGTGACTGTTTGGCGGAGATCGTGTGTCGATTTTGGAGCAACGTTGAGGCTGTTTGTGGGATCATGTGTCGATCTCAGAACATCGTTTGGATTGCTCAAGGAATCAAAAGACAAGAACAAATAAACAAGAGAGAAAGCAAACACAATATTTAACGAGATTCGGCAATTTGTCTTCGTTTTAGGGGCAAGGGGGAGAGAGATCTTATTGATTCAACGATCAATTACAAGTTTTTTTTCTTTCTTACAATTCATGAGGGCTCTACCCCTTTATTTATAGTCAGAGAGTCCCAGGGTTTTTGGAAACCACAATTGGATTCGACCCTTTTCAGAAACGAAGTCCGAACCCAACAGGAGAAGCAGATTCGTCTGCCAGTCGACCAGTCCGTCGACCGACCTCTTCTTTCAGTCGACCGGTTGCCAACAGAAACTTGATGTGTGCCAGTCGGTCGACCGAGCTGGTGTCGTGCACATTGTGCATGCCGATCGACCGACCCGGCCGACCGAGCTTGTCTCGTGCGCGTTGTGCATGCCAGTCGACCAGGCGGTCGGCAGGCCTCTGTTCTGGCCTGCAAATGGACTGCGTTCTCGCTCCTTTGAACTCCGATCTTTACACTATCTCTTCTTATGAGTTAAAAAACTCTTCCATTAAGCTTTTATCTCCTCTCTCCTGACACATCCACCCCCAAAATGAAGAGGTATGGTGACAAATGATCCCTGGCGAAGTCCTCGTCGACACCAGAATTGTCCCCCATGCTCATTGTTGATGAGAATCGATGAAAAACCCGATTCCAAAAAGCCCTGCCTGGATCCAACCACACCATCTATCACTGAATCCTCTTGCTTGTAGTACATTTGAGAGAAAATTCCAATCCAAGTTGTCGAAGGCTTTGGCAAAATCCAATTTTGAGAAGAAGGCTGGCCACCGATGTTGTGCGCATGCCAAAACAATTTCCCGAGTTGAGGCCACATTGTCCAGGATAGACCTACCTTTGATGAAAGTAGACTGAGAAACGCCGATAAGCAAGTCACTCCTCACCTTCAATCTGTTAGCCAACACTTTCGTGATTACTTTGAAGATGTCATTAATGAGACTACTGTGTCTAAAATCTCCTCTCTCTCTCTCTCTCTCTCTCTCTCTCTCTAGATCCCTCCACCTTGGGAACTAGAGCAATGAAAGCCCTGTTGAAACGGGAAATATCTAACTGACCGTTACAGAATTCCCGAAAGAGGTTAAGTCTTGGCGAAGTAATGTCCAGAAGTGCTGGTAGAACCTCATATTGAAACCATCCGGCAGCCGCACGGAACTCCTCCTCGGTGAAAGGCAGCTCAATGTCTTAGAGGTCAGGATTGAGAGTTGCCAGATATAGGCTTATCCCAATAAGCGTCAATCTGAACTGGAGGAGTTTGTGTCCCCATTAGTCTTTTGTGCAAGGCAGTGAAGGCATTAGAAATGGTTTCTTTATCATTCAGTTCAGTACCATTCACTCTCAGCACTGATATATGGTTCAACCTTCAACGATGAGTGGCCGTTCTATGTAAGAAATCGGTGTTGTTGTCACCCAACTTTGCGCAGATTTAGCATCGTGAACACTGCAATCAAGGATGGCTACGGGCGTGCTTCAAGCTAGTAGTTGTTGCTTCGTCATTTTGCAACAGCAAGCTGCCATGACTAAACGACAGTGAACTTTGTAGGTGCACTGCAATTTTCTATTGAAAATGCGTCCATCACAATAAGCGGCCAACATTCCAAATTTTAACGGAACTTCTGTCTGCTGTTGCATATAAATTCCCTTTGCTGCTGTGTTCCTCTGCGCAGTGCAAGACTCTCATTGAGTGCAGAGTGATCCCTTGTTCCTACAGCTAGTTTTGTGTTCCTCCTCCTCCTCCTCCTCTCTCCCCCTCTCCCTCTCCCTCTCTCTTGTGTTCCTCCTCCTCCTCCTCCTCCGCCCCTCTCTCTCTCCCTCTCCCTCTCTCCACCCCCCCACCCCAACCCCAACCCCAACCCAAAGGGGAAAGCTAGCGGTTGTCGGTATGCGATTGAAGTTGCTCCACTGAAGCTGGTCACCGTAGTGAAGCTCAGGCACCCAATAACGTTAAAGACTACTGCTGAAGATGAGGAGTCAGAGGACAGTGAACTCCCTTATAGTTATTAGAGGGCATCACTTCTTCTTTTCTGATGAATGGTTAGAAGATGTGTTGTGTGTGTGTGTGTGTGTGTGTGAGAGAGAGAGAGAGAGAGAGAGAGAGAGAGAGAGAGAGAGAGAGAGAGAGTTAAGCAGATGCAATTAACGTTTCTTCCTTTGCCTCCTTGTAGATGTTTGATATTGATCACAATCTTCATCCTCTTAGCTTGTTCTCAAAAAATTCATGCTCTTTGGTAATGTGTTTAATTCTCACTAATTATTTGTGTCTATCAAGTAATATGACAGGAAATTTATGGTAATATGCTTGTCTTTTAGAGAGTAAACCTGGCAAATTCTGATTCTGTATAATCTTTTACTTTAATTTATTTTATTCCCTGTTTTTAAGTAAAGGTTGAATGTGGCCAGAGATTAGTTAATTCCAAATTAAAATTGACACAATAAGAGTGGTAAAAAAAACTCCATTTATTTCAATAAAACATTAATTACATAGAAGTGGGAATCATACTGACTTTATTAATGAAGTGTTTGACTATCGAGAACTATTATATATAAATTTAAGTAATCATTGGAGTATCAGCACTGTTTTTTAGCATAAAATAAAGAATTTTTTACAATCAATAGAAAATTTTGTGAATGATTTCTTTGAAAACCATTTATGAAATTGTGTGGATATTCAAATGCTTACTCAAAATGATACGTGAAGCGTTCTCTTTATTGTTTATTCTCACTGATAATTTTGAAGTCTGTGTAATTCTAAAGAGATTATATTATCTCAAATACAAACTATATTAATTTTTATAAAAATTATGTATCTATATTATATTACCGAACTAAAAAAAACACTCGAAGCATTTCTCTTTATTGTTTATTCTCAATGTTGAACTTGAATTCTGTATGATTTCTAAACAAATTAAAACTATCTCAGATAAAATTATTAAATTAAAAGTAACATAAATCTTTTTCTCAAAAAAGTAGCATAAATCATTACAATTTATTACCGAACTAAATTAAGTACTGTGTGTGTTACGTTATGAGTAATGTTAATTATATTACTTTTTTTATACTATATTATATTATTACCTTATGAATTATGGGTAGCACTAGTAATTAATAGGGGTGAGAGTCATAATTCATGAGGGTTTGACGCACAATTTATAGAGTAATAATATAATATAGTATGAAAAATATAGTACAAATAGTATTACTCTTTCGTTATATACAAAGACATTGCGCGTGGTAAAATCCTAGCAACTATGTGGATCACGATCGCATGTTATGCAAACAAGACTGCAAAATCCTAGCAACAATGTGGAGCACGATCGCATGTTATGCAAACAAGAAGTGAGTCGGTTGTGTGTTCACTAGTGTTCCCATTAGGGGGTTTTTTTTTTTTTTTTTTTTTTTTTTTTTTTTGGAAAAACTATTTGAGAAAATCGACAGTGGAGCTCACTCGATCAGTTTTTATGAGAAAATTTATTGGTGGGCTCTACGATGTCAATTTTTCACTCATTTTGAAGTGAAAGCAAAGTGAGAAAATCACTAACGCTTTGCTGACATCAACGTTATTTTTCTGATTTTCAGAAAATTTCAAACAAACAAGATTTTGTAAAATGAAAGAAAACTGTCAGTGAGACTCACTATATCCACTTTTCCCAGCCTACTTCCACTGAACAAACAAACCCTATAATCAAGCTGGGAGTGATATGTCACGTACTCTTTTCTCTGAAAATTTAAAATAAAATACAATGGAAAGAGGAAGGAGGTGAGAAGCGTCGGCTACTTGATAATTTCTAGACTATTTGAATTTGGAGTATATAGGGGTGTCAAACGGGCGCGAGCCGGCCGGGCACAACAGGCCAGGGGGCGGGCCGTGCCGCGCCCGCCCAGTAGAAATTTGGCTAGCCCGACTCGGCCCCTAGTGCCCTTTGGGGGACTCAGATCCGACCCGAGACCTAGTTGCCCCCGACCCGAGCCAGACCCGGGTTGGGCCGAGTCAAGTTGACTTTGTATTAAAAAATAAAAATTTTATTATACACAGTAAATTATTTTTCTCTCTAATGTTTACACAAGTGTTGGGTTATGTAGTTGATTATCAGGCTTGTCTCACTCCTTGAGGTCCTCAGTTTGAATCTGGGCGTTTACAATTTTTTTTTACATTTTAGGGGGGGGGGGGGTGTGGCGGGCCGGGGGTTGACGGGGGGCGGCGGAGGTGGCCGGCGGCGGCTGTGACAGGCGGGGTGGCGGAGGGGCAGCGGAGGAGGGGGTGGCGACGATGTCGGGTGGGGCAGCGAGCGGCAACGAAGGGGTGGCGCAGGGGGGCGGGCTAGGGGTGAGCAGAGTTCGGTTATAACCGAAATAACCGACCAAAAACCGAAACCCGAACCCGAATCGAACCGAACCGCTCTAGTTCGGTTCGGTTTCGGTTTTGTGTTTCAAAAACCGAACTCGACCGAACCGAACCGAATCTCTTACCCTATATATCACCCCACCCAAATTCAATTTAGTGAATCATATAGTTCATAACAAAAACTGGTGAAAAACTTATTTCATTACTTCTAACAATACCATCTTTTTTATGTTGAATATATGAAAGTTATGTTAAGTACACCATCATAATTAAGAATAATATTTATATTAATATAGTTCTTTTTTTTCATTCTTGCCATTAAAAGTTAGTAATAATTATGTGAATTTTGATATAATAGCTCAAATATAGCGTAAAAGTTTAGAATATGAAATTTTTAATTCATATTAAGGTTAGGGTCTTTTTCTTATTTCTAATTTGGGCATTGAATATTTGAGATTAGAATATTAAATGATGATAATATAATGGTGATTAAAAAATATAAGAAATGATGGAAAAATATTGGCCTAACCGAAAAAACCGAAAAACCGAACCGAACTGAGTCGGTTCAGTTCGGTTCGGTTGCTAAGTCTAATCGGTTCGGTTCGGTTTTGCAAAAATTAGTAAAAACCGAACCGAACCGACCGATACTCACCCCTAGGGCGGGCTGAGGGGGGCAGGCCGGGTCAGGTCTGGCCGGGCCAACCACGCCTCGCGCCGGGCCGACCCCAAGCGAGTCGTGGCCGTGTGGGTTGCCAGCCCGGCCAAGCTCAGTTGACACCTGTAGGAGCATAAAATACTAAAATAGTGAGAAGCGTGGCACAAAACAATCATGAAAGCTACAGTCGAATGATGAGACTTTTCGTGCACCTCCACACTTGCAAATTATTAATGGCAAGACGAGCGCAAGTGGAACAAGTGGACGCCCAGCATTGCCACACGTATATTTGTCAGCATCCAAGCAAACATAGGCCGAAACGTGGCCAGACTTTGAACCTTGAAAAGCTAACACCACTGCATCCCTTCCTTCTTTCTTCCCTCATAACGACACGTGTTCTCAGGGGGCGGTGGGCCCACCAACCCCCCAAAATTTGGAAAATTCTTCTCCCCACTGACTGGCTCTGCCTATAAATTCTCTTCAAATCTCTCTTCAAAAAAACAATTGAAGTCCTCACTCTCTCTCTCTCTCTCTCTCTCTCTCTCTCTCTCTCTCTCTGCTCCTTTGATTTTCCGAAAAATGGCCGAAGCGAATGTTGTTAGATTTGTAACTGAAGTTGCTCCACAGAAGCTTTTGATCAGGGTAGCGAAGCTCAACGTGGCATCAAGAATCTTGGCCACCATCATGGAAGAAGAGTCTGAGGTGGCAATTGAAGCTCTGTCACTGTGGTTGAGGAACGAGCTTTAGGGTGATTATTTGGGGTTATGAGAAAGTTTTTGTTGATGATGGTCATCTAAATCTAATCTTCTTTTCTTTTTCTTTTTCTTTTTTGTGGGAATTTGTAAATGTGAGGCAACATTAGGCAGGAGAGCTCTGTTTGCTTCTGGCTTTTAGCCAAGGGGGTTATTTTAAGGAGAGGTTTGAGATATGTAATGCTAATGATCAATGATTAGAGACTAAATATATAAATACCCTTCTATTATATGTTCCAAATGGCATACTTGGCTTTTCTCAAAGTTTCAATACTTATAAAGTTTTATACTTTTGTTTGCAAAACACTCAATTGATTTTAAAATTTAAAATTTTCAAGAAAAATTTTCCTCAAATTTGTGTGTATACACACGTGCGCGTATGAATGCATGCTTGTGCGATCTTCTGTCACGTTCATCACTATAAGAAACAGTATTTTAATTTGTCACAGATTGATGAGCAATGATAGCCAACTGACCAAGGAGAGATGCTGACAAGTTTAGAGACCCATAGGACCATACATGGTCTCAGAAAATAAAGAAAATTAGAAGCTCTGATGCTCAAATTCTTCAGAAAGGTCATGTATCTGTACTTGATGTTAATACTTTGTAGATACGTGTCAGATTCTCATTAGATGCTTCTACGAAAATGTTAGCAAATTTTGCATATTCACATGATGTGTGTGTGTATCAAGACCTGTCAAGTGCAACCAAAGGCATAAAAAATGTTTGCGGGGATGGATCTTCCAAGAGGCAGCTGACAATTTACATGAGTTCGAGTAGGCCCGTTTGGTTTGCTGCAACTCTAAGAAATGGGGAAAAAAATAAAGAAAGAAAAAGTAAAATTGAGATCTGTGTAAGTAAATTTTTGACGTTTAGTTGAACAATTAATGTGAAAATATAAGTGATAAAATATATTATATTTCAGTATTTGATTAATAATGTGAAAACAAAAGGAGAAAAATTGATAACTAAATTGACTACAAAATATTATAAAATAAATATTAATTATGAATTTTTTTTTGAAATACAAGTGAGATTTACATGATCACAAAATTAACTGTTTTGAGTTATAACTTATTACAAATGAGATTTACATGATCACAAAATTAATTGTAACACTCTGCACGTGAGAAAATAATATTATAAAAGAAAGTGTAAAAACGAAAAAGGAATAAAAAGCTTTCTCATTTCCCTTTTCCGATTCCAAAAACCCCAAAAATAGAAAATGAATTTTTCCACTTGCGTTTTTCCTCACTTTCGACCCCAAATCACTTTCACCCCAAGCCAAACGCACCCGAGAAAATGTAAGTAACCAAAGATATTTAGCAATTGCAATCTTTTGTGATATGATTGAGAGCAACTTGAATTAAAACAAATATCATTTACATACAGAAGAGCCAAACACATCAATCCTATTTAACTGGGAAAAAAACCCATGACGTACTTGTTTGCTGAGGAAATCACGCAGGATTTTGGATACCACCTCTAGAGAATCTCCAAGAACCATCATCTTGTCTCCTCAAGATGCATTGGACCTTATATTTACTGTATATACAATGTAAATCCCAGTTGAGTTTAGAAAAAAAAGGTAAACCTGGCAAATAATCACACGATTGTATAAATTACCTCTAATAACTCAGCTTTCTTGGCTGAGAGTAATCTACAAGCTCAGCAGCTTCCTCCAAATTTGCCTCAATTTCAGCCAATTCATTACCATCTTCATCCCATCCTATGTCAACTCGCGAGATAGATAGCTGCAATAAAACAAATCTCCAAAAGCATGATCTGGCTTGGCTGACTTTGCTAAATCTTGTCACTGTTGCATTACAAGAAAGAGGACATACTAAAATCCAAGAAAGAGCAACAAGTAAAATGGAAAAAAAAAAGGAACTTCAAAACAAAAGTCTTACTTTAGAAAGCATTGAGCCATCAAGAATCTCAGATAGAGTCTGAATCTGATGATTAGGGCCCAATGCCTCTGCTTTGATTTCTTGCCACTGCTTCACAAGGGCTTCTGCTTCTTCAAAGGGCATATGTCCCACGTTTAGCAAAGTACCACTAATTGCTGAAGCTGCGGTTACTGATGAAAGATCATCAGTGGGCCAAGTATCCAGCACATTTACTGCACTTGTGGGATGCTTTAGGTTTTGCCTGAACACAACCAACAGCTTCTCAAACTGAGCAAATAAGCTCCTATCAGAAAAAGCCGCGCTCACGAACCAAGAGTAGAATTGATAGTCCTCTGAGCAGCACTTGACATTTTGGGGTTACTCAGTAACCACTTGTGAGGGACCAACAGCTTCTCAAACTGAGCAAATAAGCTCCTATCAGCAAAAGCCGCGCTTCGCGAACCAGAAGTAGAATTGACAGTCCTCTGAGCAGCACTTGACAATTTGGGGTTACTCAGTAACCACTTGTGAGGGATCCTACAATGCCCAAACTGCATGGGAAAACAGCCTGAACGCACTGAAAATAAAGCATCCCACAAGCAATATGTATGAAGCCTTCCTGCAAAATATCCTTTCAGACTCCATATCTCCCAAATCTTCGTTTGATCCAGTCCCAGGTTTCTCTTTAGCTGAACGAATGGACCACTACCAGAACTCTTATCCAAAGGCAGCTGGCTCTGCAAGTTGGCTGTTGCCAGTCGCTTTACAGCCTCCCCAAAGCGTATTGAATTTATATTATGTTGGTCAACCGAAGCTTCGACTTCAGATGAATGACCAAATGATAGTGAACGATGACCGAAAGAGGGAACTGGTTTTAATGTACCTAGGTTTTGCTTGCTCCCTCTAAGTATTCGCTTTGGCCCCGCAAAAAAGTATGCCTACAGAATGATAACTCAAGCTCAAGAAGTACGAAACCAAAAGAGACAGCTCAAGTCATTACATTGCAAAAGCTCACCAAAGATGGAGAGCAATCCCGTGTATCCGGAAATATACAGAGTACAGCATCCTTCAGCCACGTTTCCTGGTGAAGTTCAGCAGGTCATCTGGCATAAGACAATTTTCAATCTAAGGGCAACTTTCTCTGATAGACAGGAAGCTACTAGTCATCATTTTGAATTGAAAAGCAATAGATGAGAATATCAAAGGGATACATGTCTTGCAATACTTTCATCTTTGACACAAAAATAATACTGACTTATATTATTCAATATCATCATCAGATAAAAAAGTACTAGTTGTATTTTGATCATCTAAAACCTACATGTATTGCCACTGAGGCTATCAACGGTCTTCCTTTGAGGGAAAAGAACGAAGCCTTCCATATAGTAAATGAGAATTTTTTTTATTAATTTCAGCATGCGTTAAAGGAGTAATTGCAATAATTATTTAACAGGGCATTTTGTTTCAGATAAAGAATATCAAAGAGTCGTGCTTTTATCGTGAATGAGGTGTCTACTCATGTAATATCCTGTATAACAGGCTTGGTATATTTGAGAAAGGTGAATGATGGCTGATGATGAACCAATTGTGTTTTTTTGCGACAATTCGGGTCTTCGTGTTTTGTTATCCTCTTCTATCTCTTGGATTCTATTTCTTCTTCCCCTATTTAATCTACTTGAAAAACAGGTATTAATTTTCTAAAATGGGTGTTCCACTGAAAAAAGCTCCTCCATAGTACCTAGCAATCTTGCAATTCAAGTTTATATTAAAAGCTGTCTATAGTTGCCAAAGAACCAGTTGATTCCAAGAAGAATCTACAACCAGAAGTTTTTAACTATTAGTAATACGATAAAACAGATATAGGGGTCGGCTACATGAGTTTTTCCTTCCATTCAGCTCTCCCGGGAGCAATCTTCATTAAGCACTATCATATTCTCCTTAGTTGTCTCTAACCAAGTTCATTTAAGTCTCCCCCTCTAGTCTTATTGCACCGTGCACAATGATCCAATCACTTCTCCTGATCCCCAACTGGAGTTTATCCTAGTAAAGCATGAAATGGATTTCTAATGGATTTCTTTCTCAATTTACCTAATGTAAGTTACTAAGCAGACAAGTCACACTACACAATTTGGTGTATAATATATATAGATAAATAATCCATTGCAAAGAATAACAACTAGCACAAATAATTATGTGAAAAAGAAATCCATAATTGGTGTGTTGTTAAAAAAGTTCTAATTAGGTTGCATCTACTCGAACACATTTAGAAACAAACAATATTGAACTCCCAACGTAGCCTTGATTCATTTATACAGAATTATGAATGTCAATCATGTCATAACTGTGTTCATGTCTCCAACCCCAACATGAGACCGTTGTGATTTGTCCTAGGGTGCATTCCTCTTCACATATCATGAAATCTGGTGATTATGAAATATTTTGTGAGCATCAAACATATTGAACAGTTAAAAGTAACCAATTAGCAATCAAAGCCTAACAAGTTATACATCTGTCGAGTGTCAATTTTAAACACATGTTAAATGGACAGGATAAACCAACCAGCACTTTAATCACTGGGGTTCAAAAGTTTCATCAATTGTAAATAAAGAATTGGACAGCAAACTACTTAAATGTAGCATAAAACATACCAGCAATTGATTTGAGCACTTGTCTGTGGCTTCTTTATTTGGAATGTTTGACTCAAATTTCGTCAATGCTGATTTTCCATTGACATCAAGTTGCCACAGTTTTTCCACAGCAACTGTCTCACTTCCCTGAAGATCAAGATTTACTTTCCATGTATTTAAGTGGAGAATAATGCAATTCTCTAAAAAAGGTGAAGATTAATACAAAATTCCCCCACAAAAGATACCTGTCCAAGAAGAAAAGAGCAAAAAGCTTCCTCAAATTTCAAATTCACACCCTCCGATGCAATCAAACACTCACAGATTATCTTCGCTTTATTGACCTGCATAGCCAAAATCAACAACAATGAGTTGCAGTATCCCAGCAAGGACTAAGGATTATAAGATCATTATCATCGGTTAGGAGACGATACCACATCAGTTTGTCTTGTCGAAAATCCAAGAGCTATATGTGCAATCATGGCCATATAAAAGCAATCAAAATCAATAACAACCCTCTGGTTCTGAGATTCCAGAGACTTTTTGTTCTTTCGAGTAATGGCCAAGGCATCCCAAGAGATTAGATCTACTATTTCGGAAGCCATTAGCTTTCTCATTGCTTGGCTCAAAAAAGAATGCCAGTCCTGAACTCTACAAGAAGTTTCAACATCAAGAAGACCCTGTTTAAGCAACTCGCGCAAGGCTGAAATTGCACCTTTTCTGCGTTCTGTATTATCAGGTGTATGAGGGACACCTAAGAGTTCCAGTGCGCAAGCAGGTGCAAGCTCCTCCAGGGTTTCTTCTATCTATAACCATGCCAATCAAATTCAATTATTTTGGAAAAGTAACAGACATGAAACTGGAAAAGACATAAGAATATTATTTGCCTGTGTTAGAAGCGGCATTTTCCCCAAAGAAATTTTGCTCCTTAGTAAACATTGAGCACGAGCGAGGGCTTCAAATCCTTCAGATACTTTGTTTTTCTCAAAACTAATCTTCGCAATTGAGCACTTCACGAGCATATACCCAAGCAATGAAACGGCATTTAAAGGAATGCGAAAATATTGCCAAAGAAATGGAATCTTAATATTTCTTTTGTTGTGCCAACGACAACAACCAGAAGAGGAATCCTTGAATCACCCAAGCACGAAGAACAATCTCCAAAACAGCACAAATATCACAAACCAGAGAAAGCACACGAAAACAACAATTTAACGAGGTTCGGCCTCAATGCCTACGTCCTCGGGGCAATGAAAGAGAGATTTTAATTGCTTTGGAAGAAGATTACAATGTGTACAGCACCTCTAGGTCTCAAGAGAGCTGCTGATTTCCCAACTTCAAGGATACATAAAAACCCTAGAAATCCCGTATTTATACAAACAGGTTTCTAAATCAGCAATCGCAGCCCGCACCCGCTTGTCGGTCGACCGACCCCTTCCACTGGTCGACCGGTCGGTCGACGGGCGCCCAACAGAGAGTTGGGTACTTTCAGTCGGTCGACCGACCTTCCTGCTTGTGCACGTTGTGCACGTCGGTCGACTGGGCCGGTCGACCGATCTCCTGCTACTGCGGGCGGTCGACCGAACTTCTGCTCTGCTGCTGTTAGCTGTTTTTCTGCTGCTGCTTCCTTCGTCTTTCTTCGCCGACTTCCTTGATGATCCCTCGACGATCCTTGTCGACTTCCTTGACAAAACCTCTCTTTCCAACATCTTTGTTGGTGTATCTTACTTCTGCAAGTGCCATGGAGAGAAGCAAATCATGAATATATGGCTTAGCATCTGGCAGCTGTAGAGCAGCTCGGCCAAATTCCAGCACTAATTTCTCTTCTCCAACCTGCAACAGAAGATCAAGGTTCACATCAACCTTGAGAAGCAGAGGAAACAACCGCAAAGTAAATAGAGATTATAGACAATAAAGAAATTCACTATTTTCGCATAAGAAGAAAGACTGACGATATAATATTAACTTAATGAACATCCATGCTTATACGCTATCTGGTATGAGTCCTCATCCAGCTCATGCGCTGCAATTAATTTGAAGTAGATAATGACATAGACATAGAACAAAAGTTGTTCTATAAAAAGTAGTATTTAAAGATGTCGCAGTTGCAGAAATTCTTTCCTACGTCCAACTACAGTGTCTACATATGAGCTAAATTATATATCATGAACGCGCTGATCACAATGGAACAGGGTTCACAGTCCAACTTCAGTGTCTACATATGAGCTAAATTATATATATCATGAACGCGTTGATCACAATGGAACAGGGTTGAAAGTCTCGGCCGAGTCGGAGATGACTCGGCCGAGTCGGAGATGACTCGGCCGAGTCGTCTCCGGAACGGTCACCGCCGATACGAAAGCACGCAAGTCGGAGTTTTGTGTAGGAAATTGACCGACTCGGGCATGATTCGGGTATGACGGCCGAATCGGCCAAGCCACCGATACAACTCGGTCTGACTCGACCGATTAGGCGGAGTCATACCTGAGTCGATCACCTAGCACACGTGTAGACCCGTGATCGATGGGTTATAAAGGGGAGAAAAGAAGAAAAAAACTTACTCTCAGATCCAGATTTGGACACCCGCGTCGCCGTCGAGACCGTCCAGACCCGCCGCTGACACCCATAGCTGTCTCTCTCCCTCTCCCTAGGTAACTCTCCCCCCCCCCTCTGTCTCACAGTCTCTCTTTGTTTCTCTCCCTCCCTCCATCCTTCTCTCTCCCCTCTCTGTCTCTCTCCCTCTCCCTCTATCTCACAGTCTCTCTCTGTCTCACTCTCTCTTACTCCTGATCTCTCTTTGTTTCTCTCTATCCCCCCTCCGCTCTCTCTCGTTTTATGTCCCTTTCCCCCTCTCTCTATCTCACAATCTCTCTCTCACTCTCTCTTACCCCGCTCTCTCTGTTTCTCCCTCCCTCTCTCCCGCTCTCTGTCCCTCTCACTCTCTCTTACCCTGATCTCTCTCTGATAATTTAACATTAATAATAATTTAATCTTTTAATGTTAATTCATTAGATATGTTTTAATTTAATGTAAATTTAATTTAGTGTAAATTTTATCTTTTAATGTTAATATTTTAATGTTAAATTATATTAAATCAGTAGATATGTTAATTTAATGTAATTTTAATTTAATTTAACAAATTATTTTTTTAATTTCAGAATGACTCCAAAGCAATAGATATTGGATGGAAAAATGATACCCTGTTGGTGGAAGTAGAAAACTTATAAAGTGTAATTATTATGAAAAACATGTACATGGTGGTATCACTAGATTGAAGCAACACATAACACATGTATCCGGTCAGATAAAAGGATGCTTGCGAAAGCGTAAGTATTTGAATTGGTTAGTTGATTTGAGTTCTAATGATAATTATTCGAGTGGACATGATAACTACTCACAAGGTTATCATAGTCTTGAAGGTCATTTGCAGGGGTTGGGTATGACATCAGGCCAATATTATGGTCACAGTGAATATTCTAACACTGATTATTCTAGCACTGGTAATATTCTACCAGGAGCACTAAATATCAAGGTTTTGGGTATATCACTATGGACCTGATATTGCACAACTCCCACCGCCATATTACTCTGATGTTGAATCCTCTAGCCAATCATCTCAGCCAACCGGATCTCACCAACAAACATATTATTAGCCTTATGAAAACTATAAACCTGCTATGAAAACTATAAACCTGCTTCCTATACTTATCACAGGGATGATAATAATGATTTTATGTCTCGTCGCAATCAATGTGTAATGACTACATTAACAAGTAATTATGAGTGTATTTTGTTCAATTTACTATAGTATGTATGTATTTTGATATATTTCTACCGATGACCCGTGTATTTATACTTTCGCTTTATATTTAGTTTGCTAGGTGATATGTTTTGGACATGTGATACATGAAATTAATGTCTATATCTTTTTAGACTTATTTTTTAAGATTTGTCGTGATTTTTCTAGAATTTTTTGAGCTTTCTATGTAGCATTTTGCGCATATCGCCCGAGATCGATCCGAGGCGCCGCAATCGATCCGTCTCAGTGCCCGCTGAGTCGGCGGCTGAGACTGCGACTTTGAACATGCAATGGAAGCATAAAAGCTACCATTTCATGACCAAAAAAGTTCTCTTTTACTCATATGAATAGTTTATAGGATTCAGGATTCTAGGATATGCATATTTGCATAGGAACGTTGGCCCACAATTCGATACCAAATTTCCTTCGGCAATATCACATGGGTAATGTGAAGCAAGAATGCCATATTTTGATTACAATGGAAAATGTAAAACATTAAACATTGTCTTTATGTGATCAAAATAGTACTCTTTGCAACTCCTATTTATAGTATTTTTGTATTCAGGACTATAAACATGTGTACTTCTCATACAAACAAAAGCTAAATATTTTATACCAAATTACTTCAGCAATATCGGGTGGGAAACGTGGAAGTACAGCGGGTTGGGGGGGATTACTTCAACTTCAACACCTACATATAGGGTTATCATTGAATGTAAAAGTACCAAATTATACTCAGAAGGTGCTTGCAATGCATGCATTAGAAAATTATGAAAGAAAACACATAAATGAGTATATCTAAAATTCACCACATCATTGCCCTAGTTTCATTTAGATTAATTAGTTAAATAATAATTTAATTATAACTATGTTACACCACCTCTTTGCTCTAAATCTACATTGTAGAAACATGGACACACCAACATAGGCAAGGTACGACAGTAAACGGCACACAACTAAGTCTTAAAAGTGCATAGAAAATATAAAAATCGTGTCCGATACGTGTGTTTGACACATGCCCAGCACAACATGGCTCCACATGCTACCTTCTAAATTTCTTAGTAGAAAGGAAACTCATCAAATTAGAAATTATTCAAGAATCATAATCGATTAAGATTGCCTAATCAATTCTAAAGTCCATCATACAAAAGAAAGCTCATCAAATTACTATTTGATTATAATTAGAAATCCTTAATTGGTTAGCTTTACTTAAGTCTTATTTTATTAGCAAACCCATCAAATTAGAATCTAATTGTGAATAAGAATCCCAATATAATTAGCTTACTTTTAAAAAAAAAAAAAAACATGCCCTAGTTTTTTTTTAAGATTGATTAATTGATTTGGGCAAAGGAAAAGCTGGTCAGATTAGTTCTCAACTAATTAATAGTTTTTCCTTTTTTAACCATCCTGTGCATTTCTCAGGCAAAAGGAAAACAATCTGAGGCAGATAAGTTCACGACTAATTATTAAATACTGGTTTTCACATGTTTTAACCTTATAAAGACATAATTCACGCGAAGACATCCTGATATACCCAGTGCCAAAATTTCTGTTAAAAAGACAGGTAAGTTTACCTCCTGTAGAAGGCACAAAGCACCAGGCAACCAACACCAAGGTATACGGAGAGAAGATCTTGGTGGAATCTTCTCTTTCAAATTGCCAGCATATTCTGGCTCAAAAAGAATTTTATCCCTCATATCTGTTAACAGCTCCTGCAAACAGGAATTGTAAACGATCATGGTCAGGTATTCCTTCTATAAACTAATATTTCATTATTTTTCTGCAAGAGGTGAATGCCATGTAGGAAGAACTGTAAACCAACTATCAGATACCTGACGTGAGACAATGACATCTGTTGTATATCCATCCTCAATCTCTGAATTTTTCAATTCTATTGTTGCTTTAACAACCTCATCCTTTTCGGCTTTTGCAGGAACACCTAAAAGATGCAATTTAATTTGAAATATGGGCATGAAGAAGAAACAATTCGACTTCACCAGGGCAACAATTCAACCAAAAGAAATTCTGAAAGAACCTCAAAAACAGGCTCACAAAAATATACTACAGAAACTTGAAATAGAGAATCAACTCATTACAGAACGAGCATGTGCTACGCTGTATAATAAGAGAATAATGATAAACAATTTTCATATACCTAACTAGTAACAACTGTCTCCTTAGCATTAAACTTATTCCCTATAGCAGACTGACCTTTTCAGAAGAAAATATGAAGTAGAAAGTAGAAACAAGAAATATACTTCGGCACAGTTCCATGTTTATGATTAAATGCAAGTAATAAACAAGCAGTAGCACAATGGCTCTAAGAAATTTTGAAATAAATAAA
>JAVJIF010029225.1:0-51568 GCA_038442645.1 Agave tequilana | reverse complement strand
GATGATAAATGTCTTCAAGCTCAATAATAAATTGAGCTCTATTAAGCTTGAATTTTCAAAGCGTTCAACAAGAAAGTTAAAAATGAATCTTTAAGAAAGGCGATCTTGTCTTAGCTGTCGACGACCTATGGTCATGACACATAAAACCAAAGGCAAATTCCAACTCAAAGGAGGGAACTTTTGTAGTAGAGCCAGTATATTCACATAGAGTTATTGCCTTATGAATCCAAATGGCGACACGCTCATGATGCCGATCAATGACAAATTCTTGAAAAAGTACTATCCATTATCAAGTTAACTCCATACTTCTGATCAGACAAATACTCTGGCTAATCAGTTGGATTAGGGTTTGAGATCCAAGATGTTTGAAAGAGTGCCAAAGAAGAATATGCTCCTTCAAAAGGATTGCATCACCACTTACTAACATCGAGCCGATCAAATATGGAGATACCATGACACATGATGTCAACATTGAAGACATGAGAAAGGCAGAATTGTGGGTTTTAACCTTGTCACTCTTCTCTAGTACTAACATCGTGCCAAATGAATTTGGATTATGATGCATGACGTCAACATTGAAGAAATGACAAAGGCAGAATTGTCGGTTTTAGCCTTGTCACTCTTCTCTAATATATAGATATACATCCACTTTCAATTGAAAGAATAAGTCATATTTTGAAGTCAAGCATGCTTAGACAACAGTTTTAGGCACTCTTCTTCCAGGTCGCCTCTTTCGATCTAAAAGGATGGCTTTTCTAATCTGGTTTTTTCATATATAATGGTGATGCGTCTCTAACTACCTCTTCCACTTTCGGTGGATCATGACTCGGCTTCACGACTATTCCAGTCAAACATGTGATGCAGTTGCTGAACTCACTGAAAAGGCTCGTGATGCAATAGATGAACTCATTGAAGAAGGCTCTTGATGCATCTTTGCAAAACTTTTTCAGTATTTTCACATTCATATCAAGACTTGTCGAGGGTCTTGCTTACGAGGGAAACAAAAAAATTCTCAGGGTTGCTAATTTCTCGATAAATTCCCCACAGAGTTTATATTCTCTTTTAATCCCCAGCAAGATTTTAGAAGTTATCTATAGAATGAAAATCTAGAAAGTACATCATTTACTTTTTCAAAAAAAATATTCACTTCAAGTGGCATAACAATTCAATGCCTCCGACGGCTAAGAATAAAGGAACACATTGGCCTTTATGCCCAATATAAAATCCTCGACAAGCCATTATGCTGAGGGGAATAGCATGGCTAACCCAACTCAAATGGTAGTTGGTAAAGATAAACCAAACTCGTTGACATCAGAGGATTTGCTACAAATCCTAAGAGAGTTAATCTCGTCAATCCCACCAAAATCCCTTACTAATTCCCTTTCATGGAATGGTAGCTCTACAAAAAGTTGTATTTATTTTTCCAACAAAAGAATTACAGATCGAACCTGTCATGTTAAAAATCACACCTCTAACAGTAAGACTTCAATATATCCCCAGTAGAAAAAACTTCTATTTGTCAATATCCTCAGACGGAATGACAAATTTACTAAATTTACTCAAATCGCAAAATAAATATCATAAAATTAAAAATAATACCTCTGACTAAACCTTGCTCAAATCGCAAAAATAAATCACTGTTATGTTAAAAATCACACTTCTGACAGTAATTCTTTCTATTTTCTCAACGAAAATGAGACTTTGGTTAAAATTATACCTGTTGCCTACTTCTTCAAGAGAAGTGTTAAATCTGATTAAAATCACATCTTCAATTGCAAAGGTAGTCTTCACCTCTAGCACGTAAAACAAATATCAGTCAAGTTAAAAATCACATCTCTGACTAAACTTTCTCAAATCGCAAAAACAAATCACTGTTATGTTAAAAATCACACCTCTAACGATAATTCCTCTCTATTATCTCAATGAAAATGAGACATATGGTTAAAATTACACATCTAGCCCACTTCCTCAAGAGAAGTGTTAAATCTTGTTAAAATTACACCTTCAGTTGCTAAGTTAATCTTCACCTCTGGCACGTAAAATAAATCCCTGTCAAGTTAAAAATCACACCTCTAGCAGTAATTTTCCTCGATTTTCTCAACAAAAATGAGAACTATGATTAAAATTACACCTCTTCTATTCAACTTTCCCAGTGAAATTATCCAACCTTCAATTACTAAGTTAACTGTTACATCTGGCAATCAAATCTAATTATTTTAGTTTGTCTAATTTTTCAACACAAAAAAAAAAAGATATTAGTCAAAAGCAAAATAATCACTTTTATTCAGATCAAAATTATTAAAGTGATAGAAAACACTTTCTTATTCAATGATTAGAGTGTTATAAAAAAAGAGAGAAAAAAGATAATCTCGCTGAGCGAGAGACTTTATTTGCTCTTTGAGCTTTTGGACATCCCTCTGGCGGGTCTCTTCAGCCATGGCTATTGCTTTATCCGCAACTCTTCTGCAGTCAAGAGCTTCTTGGTGGCAAGTTGGGCCCGCGGGGTTTCCAATCCTGAAGATTGAACACTGAACTCCCACTGCTCCTGACTCCTTGTGTCCTCAAGCTCCTCCATCATCTTCTTTTTCAATGCTAGAATCCGCTAATTACCTTGAATCAAGGCTTGCGCCTTGACAATGATTTCCCGAGCATATGCTATGACTCCCTCAATGCTTTTAACATTGAGCTCCGACTTCTGAAGATCACTTGATATGCTTTGATAGCTAGCCTTGATTTCATCCAAGTGGCAGGCTTGTTTAGCTATCTCTTTTTCAGATTTTTCATGAAGATGTTCCTATTCAGTGTGAAGGTTGCCTACCACAAATTAAGCAGCAGCAACCAAGTCTGTACACTCAAGATTTCGCAAATCCACTGAGTAGGCTCCCAGTTGCTCCATGCGTTCCTTGTACACTTTAGCAGACAACCAGTACATTCAAGAAGATCATAATCCAGACAGATTTTTGATTTTGAGCCTGGTACGCTAAACGCGAGACTCACATGAAGTCTGCGTTTTGATCAACGCGAGATTTGCATTCAAAGAAATCAAAACACGAGTCTCATCAGACTTGCGTTGATTTAAAAAAAATACACTTCAAAGAAGTCAAAGGGACCGAGCCTTTCAAGTTCAAAAAATGTTCAAATAAAACCATTTTCTCATCTGAGATTGGTGCATCTTGAGGCTGAGCGTCGCCGGTGGCGGTAGAGGAGATGTTCTTCCCTTTTGGAGCCATTTGGATAGCGTTAAATCTTTGAAGAAGATTGATAAAAGCTGTAAAGCTTTGGGTTCTTTGAAAGCTTAAAGTTTTAAGCCTAGACGGGAGGCTAAATGAAAAAGATAGTCAAATGAATGACTTCTGAAAGACCACCGGTCTTTTTATAGGCCATTCATTGGCCGAGATTCACGGCGCGAATCTCGAAGCTTAATTGAGCTTAACACGCGGCGCTTGGGAGGCCCAAATTTCAAACGAAAGTCTCCAACGCAACCTTCGCATCTCAAATGCGACAGACGAATAAGAATTATGTCTTTATAAATGAGGGTCGCATCCAAACACACAAAAAGTGAAAGTCGTGTATCAAATGAGAGCCGCGCTCTCTCCAATACAAGAAATGTGTCCTCTCTCTTGCAATGGTTCAACAGTACATTAGCAAAAGAGATCGACGACTCAACCAGTTCAACAGTACACCAACAAAACAAATCAAAACTCAGAAAAGTTCTACACTGTGTTTCTAGATACATACGACGATCTTTCCTGAACCTTCAAGCAGTTCAATAGTACATTCACGAAGACCAGAATTCAGACAAGATTAGGCTGAGGATACTTCAAGAGATTGCCAGTCCAATCACGAAAGTCTAAGTCAACATGAAATTCAAAGTGTTCCAAATTCTTTCTAGTCAACCACGGGCTTCAAAAACTTTGGAGAGGGTTCGGTAGGCTGTCTAAAATTTATTGAAGATAAAGTCTCAGAAACGCGGCCCTCAAGTCAAACGCGAGGGTCGCGTCAAATATAAAACGCGAATCTCGTGCTACACCAACAAAGCGAGAGGGTGGCGTTCTTCATTAAGATGCGAAGGTCGTGTTGCCTCTTCAAAACGCGGACATCAATCAAGGTCACTTTTCAACTTCAAATGCAAGCGTGGGAAGCTCTGTGTTTCAATACTAACCCGAGCCTGCAAGCTTCGTGTTCAACTCAACAGTGAAGTCCGCGTTTAGTGTGAGACCGGCGTTTCTGCTGTAATAGACAACAATCAACTGGGTCAATCACACTCACGTTTTCACCACATAATGGGGAATAAATTTTTATTATGGAGAGATTTAAGAAGTCAGTTACACCCCCAAAAATCTCTCTAAATAGCTGTGAGAAGCTATAAGAAGAGGACTTTTTAGCTCCTAGAGAGTTCAAGAGAGAAAAAGAGAAGACTCTTTACAACTTGCTGAGTTCAAATTTAATCTCTTTGAGATTTCAACCATTACTTGAGGTTTTATACTTTACCAGTGAGCTGTCAAAGAGAGCAAGAAGATCCAAGGTCAAGCTTCATGTTCGGCTCGTTAACGGAGAACAAGAATCACTCTCCACCGCTACATCAAGAACCCGACACTAAACAAAAAAAAGATTAACCATCCTTCCCTCTTTTATAATCGGATTTTGATCCGTTGTAATCTTCTTTGTAATTAATTAAAGATTTTACACGCTCAATTTTCCGATAAATAGGGTGATTCTTTCTTGATGGTAATGGACCAATTCCAACTCCCATAATGAGATATAGTGCCCTGATTACAAACATGGGTGTTAAAAGACCAAGCAATGCTATAGAGATTAAAGAACCTGCTTTGCATAGTGGTATTATCTAGCATTTATCTTCCAAGAACCATACTTTATTTACCATCACCAGTATTCCATCTAACATAGTTAAGTAAGGGTTCTTTTATAGAAGGATGTCATTTCAGAATCTAGAGATGATGTTGCAAATATGAGATGAGTGTGAAGGAGCTAGGAGAGGAATAGATAGATTGGATAATCTTACTAATAGAAGTAGTCCCATCAATGAACTTCCAAAGCCACTTGGATAGAAGGGCAACATTTAACCATTTCAAACTGATGACTCCCAAGCCCCTCCCTCTCTCAGGCATACAAGATATCAGTATTATCTCCTCAAAGGAATCTACTCCTCATGGCATCAATCTTTTTCTAACTGAAATGATAATTTATAGAAAGAGATGTAATGGAGTGGCAAAGAAGTAAGAAGAGAATTAACAAGAGTGAGTCTTTCCCCATAAAAAAGAAATCTACCTCTTCAAGCAGAGAGTTTATTATGAAACTTGTCTAAAATAGGTTGTCAATCCCTTTTATTGAGTTTACCCTTGTTAATAGACAATCCCAGATATTTGAGAGGAAGAGGAACCCTAGAGCAATTAAGCAAGTCAGTGATAACTAGAATCTTAGTGCTGGATTTACCAAAGTATATGAAAGAACTCTTGGCATAATCAATGCTAAGACCAGAAGCGCCTTCAAAAAGATAAAGAAGAAGTTTGAAGGTGGAGATATCAACTCTAGACGCTTTGCAGAAAAGGGAAGTGTCATCAGCAAACTGAAAAGATCTAATGTTATTAAGTTCACCTTTGAGATTAAGATAAGACAAATGGCTAGAAGAGAATCCTAAACTAATCATTTTACTTGGGACATCGACAGCCAAAATGAAAAGCATGAGGGAGAGGGGATCACCTTGCCTAAGTCCTCTCTTGCAATTAATGATGTTAGAGCTGACACCATTGACAAGCATAGAGGTTTTGGGTTGGGGGGGGGGGGGGGGGGGGGGGGGGAAGGGTGGGCGAATTTCTAACCACCCTCACCATTTTGGTCTAAACCATGTAGCCATAAAAAGTTTAAAGATAAAATTCCAACCCACACCGTTAAAAGCTTTCATGAAGTCAATTTTGATGAGAGCAATTTCAGCTTTTTTGTTTCCTTTGAATAGATGTGCACCATTTCAATAGCAAGAAGAATGAAATCAAGAGTGCCTTTAGAACTTTGGAAAACAGACTAAGTGGGCTCAACAAGATTAGAAAGATGGTGTCACGCCTCACTTCCCAAAATACACGAAAACGGAGACGATATGAGAGTCGGCAATGTATATACGCGAGAAAAATATCTCACGTATACACGGTAAATCTAAAGTAACCTGAGTAAGGTATATAAATTAATTTGATGAATCAAAAATCACTGCAACGATACATACAAATGTCAACACATGATAACATTATTCTATCAGTAAATCAAATAGAATATATAAGGGAGACACAGGAAATCAATAAGAACAGAAGAAGGCAAGAGAAGATACCAAAATTGGGTACGCAAGTAAAGAGAACTTTGAGCTCATCATAATGCGTGTAATCTTTCTCAAATACCTGTTCAACAGAATGAAACAATATAGACCTAGACGTGTAAATCCGAAAGAGTCAGAAAACTCCCAATGAGTGTGTAAAATTAGAGAAGTTGCACGTGCATATTACGTGTGAACATACGATGATACTATTATGAAAATATGCAATGACAACATAGTGTATAAATAAACAGTAAGAATAAACAGACTATAATTGAATCAAATATCAAACTAGGTGTTTATCATATCATGCATGTATATATGATGTCTACTATAATACATGTATATATACAAGTGAATACGTGTTAATTTACAATACAATATTAAATGTCTAATTTTGATTAGTTATGTCAATGAATACCAATTTCTACAAATAGTCAACGCATCCCATACTATGCTTACTACACATGTCAATTGGAGTCCTAAATTATTAAAATTGATCGGTTGGAGACATTATACATGTTTTAGATGGGTTCCGTATATATCGAGAACCACAGCCCAGACTCCCGGAGCTGAACCAGGCCGTACCACCAGGTACAACAGTAACAATATAATAGTAAACAATGTGGGATGTCAGTTGATTGTATTTCATATTTGCATATTTATTATCACATTTATATTTATTCTTGATTATTCTTTATTTATTTGCTATTTAACCTTCTTTTGCATATGATGTGTAGTTATTTAAAATAGAAAGATAAAGATAAAGGAAGCTTCTAATTTATTTAGAAAACCTATTCAAATTTGGATTTCAATTTAAGTCAATTTGAAATCAAGAGGAGAAAAAGGATATATCATCATATCTATAATTCAAATCCAAAATCAAAAGATATCTTTCTAGAAGATGGATGAGATGAAGTTAATCCTAATTAGAGATAAGGAAAGAATTCAAATTAGATTTGGATTTAAATAATTACTTGTTCTCCAAGTTAAGGATAAAAAGATTAATCAAAATATTCAAAGTTCAAATACAAATTTCAAAAATATATCTCTTGATGTATGAGAAAGATAGAGTCGCAAAGGAAACTCTAAAAAGCTGTCAAATTCAACTTTAATTTGGAGTTCTAAATCAATTCAGACTCGGATTTAAATTGTACACTTTTTAATATTTTGATTATAACTTTTACTAAAGAAAAAAAAATTCAATGGTCTAAGAGAAAGAAGACTTAAAATGCTACAATTCTTGTGTTGACAACTATTTTCAATTCAGCAATTGGATGCGTCATATTTAGCAATCAACATGTCATCTAGTTGCAGGCTAATTCAGAATTAAAGTTGATGGGGTGTACATCTTCGACTGGGATTCTACCCTCTACTTCGCTTATAAATACCATACCAGAGGTGGCAACAAAGGGGATCTCAGATCTATTCTTAGGATCAAATTTAGGATTTTCTTTTTTTAGTTTTCTTTTCCAAATTCAAGTATAATTTCTAGAGTTTAGTTTGAGAGTTATTTTGTGGAGAAGAAAGAATTCTTATAATTGATGGAGACAGCTTCAATAAAGGTTCTTCTATCTTTTTTTTTTTGTTTTTTTCCTTTTATTTTACTTTCTTTAATTACTTTCTTTTTTTACTATGTTTTCTTTATCGCTTCGATTAGAGAGAGTTTTCATGAAAGAAAAGAGAGGAAGAATTTATTTAGAGTGACATTAGATGTAATCTTCTTTAAAGAGAGTTGTATTGAGGGTACATGCAATGTAACTTTTCTACTTTTCCTCATCGTTGCTCATTTTAGTTGATCGCTGCTTTTATGCAATCCTTCGCTTGCCTTGCTTTAATCTACTCAAAGGTATGTTATTCTTTTTAATCTTTTTTTTTCTTTATTTTTTCAATTTTTTCTCTTTTAATTTAATAACTTTTCTAACTCAAAATGATTTCAAAACCATCTTCTATCCTTTACCTTCTTTATTCTAACTTAGCTTAGATTATTTTATTTATTTATTTTTTTAGTTGTTGTGGTTAGGTGTATAATAGGGCAAAAAGAGTCAGCACACTATCATCCGGAGTCATAGGCTCAGTGGTCAAGAAGGGCTTCAGTCTTTGCCGTTCACTTTGAATTCCGTGTTGTTCTTAGGGTCTACAATAATCACAGCACCGTGTGGGAAAACGGTGCGCACAATGAACGGTTCAGACCAACGAGTCTTCAGCTTCCCCGCGAAAATATGAAGCTTAGAGTTATACAGCAGAACCTTATCTCCCGGAGCAAAGTTTTTCCGGTTATAATCTGATCATGAAAAGTTTAGTCCTACTTTTGGTGATCCGAGCATTTTCATAGGCTTCATTCCGTATCTCCCCTGATTCTACGATCTGCAGTCTTCTTAGCTCATCGGCCTTACTCAAATGAAAATTGAGCTGCTTAATGGCCCAGAAGGCACGGTGTTCTAACTCTACTGGCAGATGACAGGCTTTTCTGAATATTATTCTGTAAGGAGACATCCTCAGGACTGTCTTAAAAGCAGTGCGGTAAGCCCACAATGCATCGTTGAGTTTGACCGACCAATCCTTTCAGTTTTGTCTGACTGTCTTTTCTAAAATGAGCTTGATCTGTCGATTGGTGACTTCGACCTGCCCATTTGTCTTGAGATAATACGGAGTAGATAACTTGTGATTGATGGAATATTTCCACAGCAGAGCTTCAAAAACTCTATTGCAGAAATGCGATCCATTATCACTAATTATCGCTCTGGGGGTGCCAAATTGAGAGAAGATGTTCTCTTTGAGAAATTTGACAACCATTTTGTTGTCATGGTCTTTGTTGGCACAGCTTCTACCATTTAGAGACGTAATTGACAGCAACCAAAATGAACTGGTTGCCGAAGGAATTAGGGAATGGTCCCATGAAGTCGATACCCCAAACATTAAAAATTTCAACTTCTAGGATCGGGTTCAGGGGCATCATGTCTCTTCTTGAAATTTTCCTAATCTTCTGACAATTTGCGCATGACTTGCAAAAATGGTATAAGTCTTTGAACAAAATTGTCCAATAAAACCCACTTTGTAGAACCTTCTCTGCAGTCTTGCGGGGACCGAAGAGTCCTCCGCATGCAAGTTCATGGCAAAAGCTTAGCACACTCCTCTGTTCCTCCTCTAGAATGCATCGTCGAATAATCTGGTCGGGACAATACTTAAAAAGAAATGGCTTTTCCTAGAAGAAGTATCGTACTTGGGAAAAGAAACGACACTGGTCTTGCTTTGTCCAGTCAGCGGGTAATTGTCCAGTGGCCAGGTATTGACTATGTCCGCATACCAGGGTTCCTAAAAATGGCCAGGATGTGTCGTCTAGGAAATCCTCGTTGATTGGAGCTTGTATGATAGGTGCATTAGGAATTCGTGATAGATGATCAGCGATCACATTTTCTATACCTCGTTTATCCCAAATTTTCAGGTCAAATTCTTGGAGCAAAAGGATCCACAGAATCAATCGGGCTTTTACTTCCTTCTTGGTCATGAGGTATTTCAGTGCCGAGTGATCCGTAAAAATCACCATCTTCAAGCCTAACAAGTAGGGCTGGAACTTCTCTAACGCAAAGACGACGGCCAAGAATTCCTTCTTAGTCGTTGTATAATTCTATTGGGCGTCATTCAAGGTTCTACTCGAGTAGTAAATCATGTGCTGCCTATTGTCGATACGATGTCCTAGAACAGTGCCAATAGCAAAATCAGAGGCGTCGCACATGATTTCAAACGGTTGGGCCCAATTAGAAGCAGAAATAATAGGCGCAGAAATAAGTTCTTGCTTAAGCTTCCCCCATGACTTGAAACATTCATCATTAAAATCAAAGGGCACGTCTTAGCGAGTAGGTTGGTTAAGGGCCTAGCGATTTTGCTAAAATCCTTAATGAACCGTCAGTAGAACCTAGCATGCCCTAGAAAGGATCTAATATCCTTGATGCTTTTGGGTGGTGGAAGCTTAGCAATCACTTCTACTTTAGCCTTGTCCACTTCAGTGCCTCTTCTAGAAATCTCATGGCCTAAGACAATCCCTGTCTCACCATGAAGTGACATTTCTCCCAGTTTAGAGTTAGATTCTTCTCCTTGCATCTCTGTAGAACTAACTCTAGGTGATGAAGACACTGATCAAATGAATCTCCGTAGATGGAGAAGAAATCATCTATAAAAAACTCAAGGAAACATTCAACCATGTCGAAGAAAAGACTAAGCATGCACCGTTAGAATGTTGCAGGAGCATTGCACAATCCAAAGAGCATGCGTCGGTAAGCGAAGGTTCCAAACGGGCAGGTGAACGTGGGCTTTCCTAGTCTTCTGCAGTATAAGGGAATTTGATTGTATTCCGAGTACCCATTTAGGAAGCAATAGTACTCATGTCCAGCCAAGCGTTCAAGCATTTGGTCGATGAAGGGTAGTGGGAAGTGGACTTTACGGGTGGCTGCATTCAACTTCTTATAGTCGATGCTAACACGAACCTTGGTTGGCAGTCTTGTTCATACCAACTCTTTTGCTCATTTTTCAACTGTTGGCCCAGAGGCCCTTTACTCTAGTTTGATGATGATTAACTCATGTAGTTATAGTTTACTAATAATCTTGTGATATTTAGTTTCAGATATTTGATCAAGTTATTAGTATGTGATTAGCTTCAACAAAGGAGTTTTGGAGCTTTCACATGTGATTCAAGAGCACGAGCTTTAAGATCGCATATTGCACTCGGTTGGAGTCAAGCTCGTTGGATCATGTTTGAATCGAGTTGAATTGGAGAAGGAGTTCTACAAGAAGACCTCAGCTTATTTAGTTTAATAGTTTAGATCTTGTGTAAAGATTAGATAGTGTTGATATGCTCAAGTTCACATACACACACAAGTTTAAATGTTTAGTTTTGGTTTTCGGTTTAACCGATATTGGATTTCATGTCAAAAGCATAGATATAAATTTTTATATGTATGTTGGATTCTATCCATATACAATATGCTTCAAAGTTGTTTAACTATCATATTTTTGTATTTACATGTGTTTTAGAAAAATCAGATTTCCATTTCAAAGTTAGGTTTTTGGAAAAAACCAATTTTGTATTTAAGCCAAAGTTCAATTACACAAAAATGGTTCAACTAATTTATAATATGTGTTGAATTTTTGTCACACATATTTGTATTTCAAGGATATAATAAGAACTTATTTTTGTGGGATTTATGTGTATTTTATGGGATTTTTTAGAAGGCAAATAACCAAGTTTTAATCCCTATAAACAAACTGACCTGCCTTCTGCCGGTCGACCGGACGGTCGACCGAGGCAGAAGTCGATCGACTGGTCCCGTCGACTAACATGCACAGATGCGCACGGCTGTTTGGACTGGTGGGCTGGTCGACCGGGCAGTTGACCGTCCAGAGAGCTGTGCTTTCTGGAAATGGCCCTGGTCGACCGGCCGGTTGACTGGTAGAGAGCTGCTGCTCTCTGTATCCAGCTCCGATCGATCAAGTGGTTGACCGGCCAGAGAGCCGTTGCTCTCTGGTTCCAGGCCCAGTCGACCGGGCGGTCGACCGGTGGCACAAACGGTCATAAAAATGACCGTTGGCCGGTCGACCGGAAGGTCATTTCTGACCTTTCCTGGCTGCCAACGGGCAGAATTTTGTGGGCTATAAATACCCACTTCTTTGAACTGTTTTAGCTAAGAATTTTCAAGAGCAAAATTTTCTATCTTTCAGCAAGTTTTTAAAAGAGTTTTTAGCTAAAAGATTTGATCTTTATTTGTTTTTAAAAGGGTTGGAAAAATCAATAAAAGGAGAAGTCTTTGGGATTAGTTTTGATCTTCATTTCTATAGCTATTCTAGAAGTTTTCCCAAGAGTTTTTCTTTGTGATTTTGATTTTCAAACTCTTTGTTTTTCTCACACTTGAGCTATTATATCTATCCTTTCTATAGGATCTTGTTTTAGTGAGAAAAAGTTATTTGTTGTCTTTGTGATCACCTAGAGTTATAAACCTTCCATGCTTTGTGATATCCCTCTAGTGAGAGGTGGTTGTGTTGATATCCCTCTAGTGAGAGGTGATTGTGGAAGTTGTGTTGGTATCTCTCTTAGTGAAGAGGTGATTGTGGAGTTGTGGCTTTGAGCCTTATCCCTCTAATGAGAGGTTGATAGTTGTTTTGGCTAATGCCCATCCCTCTAAGTATAGAGGTGATTTGTATTGTGCCTTGCCTCTTGTGTAGAGGATGTATTTGTTAGAGAGAGGAGTTGTGTACTCCTAGTTGTATTTGCCCAAATCCTCAGTGGAGGTTCTCTGTGTGGGAAGTCCTATGTGGACGCTATAGTGGAAATCCTTCTGTGTAAAGGCGGGGACGCAGAGCTGGGTGCTCGAACCTCGAAACATATCTCTGTGTTTGCGTTTGATCCGCTATCTATAACTCTCTCTCTTATATTGTGCCTTGCATTGATTCATATTGTTCATTTATACTTATATGCTTGGTATTGTGTATGTGTGCCCATACTTATGTTCAACCAAGAGAGCTTCAAATAGCACCTCAACTCTTATTTAGAGAAATTTAGAGGAGATAGTCTAGCGCCCTTCACCGGGAATTCGGCTACACTCTTTAGTTACACTAAGTATGTTGCGATTAGTTTTTAATTCTGCATTATTTGTCATTAGATTAGCCATACACCTATTCACCCCTCTAGGTGTACTTTCAATTGGTATCAGAGCCTACGCTCCTGATATTAGGTTTAACCATCCAGGAGTGAGATCTTAGTTTGCTAATCTAGTATTTGTATTTGCACGCTTATTTGTTTACACTCACTCATGGACTTCATAACCCCTCCCATGTATGATACTTCCAACATTGTTGTTTGGAAAGCTAGGATGTCCATGTACCTCAAAACTCTAGGTTTGCATGTTTTCCTTACCGCTACCAAGAAATCTTATCTTGGTAATAGCAAGCATATAGAGGTCAATGCACAAGCCCTAGTGGCGCTTAGAAGTACACTTAACAAAGAATATTTATTTATGGTTTCTCATTGTGATTCCGCTTTTGCAGTGTGGAACACTTTGACCTCTCCAAAGCTTCAAACGCCAAACATTGTGGAGAAATAATCCAGTGAGGATGAATCCGAATAACATTGCTATATGATCCAAAGGAATGACTCTCTTGAGGTAAATTCGAAAACTCAACTAGATAATAGTGCTAGTTCTTCCGGCGATGATTATGTTGACGCCAATGTTTTAAATGAAGAACTTTTCATTGTTTGTGAAAAATTGTTAGAAAAATATAAACTTTTGAAAAATTTTGCACTAAAGAAGAAAATAAGGATTTGTTTTCAAAATTTGATTTGGCTTTGCGAGAAAAATTTGAAATTTCTAATAAAAGGGACTCATTGAAATCTAAACTTAATCTTGCCCTAAATGAAAATAAAATCTTAAAAAGTAAAAATGATTGTGATAAAGTTTTGAAAAAAATGAAGTTCTATCTTCAAAACTTGTTTTTGTTTTAAAAGAAAATGATTCTTTGAAAAACAAAATTATTTCTATTTCAAAGAAATTGGATTTGATTTCTAATGAAAATATTTCTTTGAAAAATGATTTAGATACTCATCTTTGCCATGCTAGTGTAGCCTCACCTTCTAGTGTACCTATAGCATGCTCCACCTCTTCTTCCATGATTGAAAATGATATTTGTAATTTAAAGAAAAGTGTTGATTGTTTGGGCTCCACTTTGAGCTAATGTGCTTTGAACCACGCAAGGTTGTAATCTATGTTTCGAAAGAAACAAGTTCCACATATGCATGCACATAAATCACGACATACACATGCTTCCCACGTTCATACACATAACACAATGTATGCTCATGTGTACACTTGTACACATTGTGGACGTAAGGCCACCTTGCAAAATTTTGCTTTGATAGAATTAATGATTCAAATTTTGCAAATATATTTGTTTGGGTTAGGAAATGAGCTAACCTCCATGGACCCAATAAGGTATGGGTACCAAAAGTCACTCCTATTTTTGATGTAGGTGTGGGCTCTCGCTTAACATGAGGGTATTGTGCCTTGAGGTGAATGCGTTCCGAGCTAAACGGTGACTATTTTGGATGCATCACTTTCAAGGAGAGTTTGGTGGAAGGACCACCATGGTTTGAAGCCTAGAGATTTGTCCTCATGATTTTGATAACGATCTCTAACTCCCATTTAGTTTACATGCTTTTATGTTATTGATTTTTAGCATGTTTTGATTACTATGTTAAATGCCATGATGATTAGACTTATGACATACAAGTATAGTATTTGAGATACACCTATGTTTGTATGGATTTACATTTTTTTGTTCTCACTTTAGTCTAACTATTGTGTATATTGTAGATCTAAGACATGTGCATTTAGCCTAATGATCATATTGATTTATATTTTGTTTTATGCTTCATGTTTTGATTACATGTTTAAATGTAACCTTTTATTAGAACTTGTGTATATACTTGTACAACGAGTGAGCCACAAATAGATTATTATATATTTGTACTTGATTGCTCATTTGTACTCATTAGATGTACTAGTATAGCCTAGTTTTGATGATTAGTGCATTCTAACTTGTATTCTCTTTTTACATGCTTTCATGTGTTAAGCTTCATGTATATGTTAAGTTGTTTAAAACTATGGGATATACATGTATATCCTTGAGTCATTTTGCGTTTCATGCAAATTTTTATTATGGACTCATTTGTGTTTAGGGATGTGTATGTATACCTTTAGATTTAGACAAAACATACATATACCTTAAAGTTGGTATTGTTTTAATGAAAATTAAATTTTGATGATTTTCATGCTTTCAAAAAGTAATTTCATATTGAGCCTTATTGCCTACTCCCATGAATATGCTTTTCACATCATTCTTGTATACTCACATTACTTGATGTTTTCTAATGACATTGTTTTCATGAGTATTATATGTGCTATAAAGACTTTGAGCGTTGATTATGTGATTTTCATATTTTTCATGAAAAATATTCTTATTTTATTCCTTGCTTGAAGGATTTCGTACTAGTTTTAAGATTATCATAAAACTAGTTGTATTATTCTTCATTTGGTAGAGTTTTCAATTATGCTAAAATTATTTTCAAACTTATTTTTGAAAACCCCTTCCATCTAAGGGTGGTTGGATGGGCGACCATACCTTGTATGCTCAAATTGAAAATCATTTTAACATGTGCATAATATGGTGGTCTTTATGAGTTATACACTTGATCCTCATTGTGTTTTCAATTGGTATCACAATTGATATCTATTTTGTATACTCATATTTGTTTCTATATATGTATGCTTCAAACTTTAAATAGTATCAATTTCGATTGGTATTTAATTTTTCATACATATATATGTATTTTGGTTGTGCTTACTCTATCTTTATATTTTAAAGCACAAATTTTATTTTGCTAAGCTTGGTTTAATCCTTAATGATAATTATTTTTCAATTGATATCTCATACAAGCTTATGCATCGTTTTCGTTAGTATTTCATAAAGAGGGAGAAAATTCATGTTTGCCTTTCAATCGATTTTGTTTACAATTGGTGTCTTACTCCCACTCTTTATATTGAAAAATGATTTTGGTATCTTACTTTTCAATTGGTTTCCTACGCTCCTAATGAAAATTATTTAAATTGGTATATGTTTCATTTTCAATATTGGTATCAAGAATATTAAATTGATATTATTCTCTATTTGGTATCTTTATTGCAAAATGATTTTAGTGTTTAACAAAAGGATTGGTTTATATTTCAATTGGTATCATTCTTCATTTTATATTGGTATCTATATTGAAATAAGTCATGTTTACCTAAAAATTTAGTTTTTACTTTCATTTAGTATCAATACTTACAATATATATATATATATATTCTTACAATCGGTATCAAAATTATAAACTATTTTCAATTGATACTAATATTTACAATTAGTATCAAGATTTACAATATATTTGTTTCATTTGGTATCAACAACATACATTGTCTCATTTTCTATTGGTATCATAATTTGGTTTCATAATGTTTTGGTCTATATTGCTTTATTGTTTGATTTGACAAAAAGAAGAAAATTTCTTTTGAGTTTATTTTGTACCCCTTTATTGATGAGTTGACAAAAAGGGGGAGAGAAATTTGGAGATTTATATATGCATGTTTATATATGCATGCTTACTTTGTTTACTTTTACAATTGGTACAAGAGCATTTGTTTTGCATGTTTTACAATGGTATAAAGAGCATTTATTTTCTTTTACAATTGATATAAGAGCAATTAGTTTGATTTACTTTTACAATTGGTATAGGAGCAATTGCTATCATAGCATATATGCTTATTTATGCATGTTTATATTGAGCATTCATTGCATATCTTTATTGTTTATTGCTATGCATGAGTTAAGGGGAGATTGTTGGCCCAGAGGTCCTTCACTCTAGTTTTGATGATGATTAACTTATGTAGTTAAAGTTTACTAATAATCTTATGTATTTAGTTTCAGATATTTGATCAAGTTATTAGTATGTGATTAGCTTCAACAAAAGAATTTTGGAGCTTTTACATGTTGATTTAAGAGCTCGAGCGTCAAGATCGCATATTACACTCGGTTGGAGTCAAGCTTATTGGATCATGTTTGGATCGAGTCGACTTGGAAAAGGAGTTCTACAAGAAGACCTCGGTTTGTTTAGTTTAATAGTTTAGATCTTGTGTAAAGATTAGATAGTGTTGATATGCTCAAGTTCACATACACACACAAGTTTAAATATTAGGTTTTGTTTTCGGTTTAACCGATATTGGATTTCATGTCAAAAACATAGATATAAATCTTTATATGTATATTGGATTCTATCCATATACAATATGCTTCAAAGTTGTTTAAATATCATATTTTTGTATTTACATGTGTTTTAGAAAAATCGGATTTTCATTTCAAAGTTAGGTTTTTGGAAAATACCGATTTTGTATTTAAGCCAAAGTTCAATTACACAAAAATGGTTCAACTAATTTAGAATATGTGTTGAATTTTTATCACACATATTTGCATTTCAAAAATATAATAAGAACTTATTTTTGTGGGATTTATGTGCATTTTATGAGATTTATTAGAAGGCAAATAACTAAGTTTTTAATCCAAAAAAACAAGCTGACCTGCCTTTCTGCCGGTCGACCAGAGCGGTCGACCGAGCACCGGACGGTCGACTGAGGCAGAAGTCGGTCGACCGCTCCGATCGACCGACGTGCATGGCTGTTTGGACTGGTGGGCCGGTCGACCGGGCGGACGACCGTCCAGAGAGCTCTCTCTTGGAAATGGCCCCGGTCGACCGGCAGAGAGCTGTTGCTCTTTGTATCCAGCTCCGATCGACCGGACAGTCGACCGGCCAGAGAACCGTTGCTCTCTGGTTCCAGGCCTGGTCGACTGGGCGGTCGACCGGTGGCACAACGGTCATAAAAATGACCATTAACCGGTCGACCGGGCGGTCGACCGAAGGTCATTTCTGACCTTTCCTGGCTGCCAACGGGCAGAATTTTTGTGGGCTATAAATACCCACTTCTTTGAATTTTAGCAAAGAATTTTCAAGAGCAAAATTTTCTATCTTTCAGTAAGTTTTTAAAAGAGTTTTTGTGCTAAAAGATTTGATCTTTATTTATTTTAAAAGGGTTGAAAAAATCAAGAAAAAGAGAGGTCTTTGGGATTGGTTTTTGATCTTCATTTCTATAACTATTCTAGAAGTTTTCCAAGAGTTTTTCTTTGTGATTTTGATTTCCAAACTCTTTTTTTTTCACACTTGAGCTATCATATCTATCCTATCTATAGGATCTTGTTTAGTGAGAAAAAGTTGTCTGTGGTCTTTGTGATCACCTAGAGTTGTAAACCTTCCATACTTTGTGATATCCCTCTAGTGAGAGGTGATTGTGTTGATATCCCTCTAGTGAAAGGTGATTGTGGAAGTTGTGTTGGTATCCAATTTAGTAAAGAGGTGATTGTGGGGTTGTCGCTTTAAGCCTTATCCCTCTAGTGAGAGGTTGATAATTGTTTTGGCTAAGTGCCCTTCCTTCTAAGTGTAGAGGTGATTTGTGTTGTGCCTTGCCTCTTGTGTAGAGGTTGTATTTGTTGGAGATAGGAGTTGTGTACTCCTAGTTGTATTTGCCCAAATCCTGAGTGGAGGTTACCTGTGTGGGAAGTCCTGTGTGGACGCTATAGTGGAAAGCCTTCTGTGTGAAGGCGGGGACGTAGAGCTGGGTGCTCGAACCTCGAAACATATCTCTGTATTTGCTTTTGATCCACTATCTCTAACTCTCTCTTATATTGTGCCTTACATTGATTCATATTGTTCATTTATACTTATATGTTTGGTATTGTGTGTGTGTGGTGTGCGCCCATACTTGTGCTTAACCAAGAGAGCATAGCACCTCAACTCTTATTTAGAGAATTTAGAGGAGATAGTTCAGAGCCCTTCACCAAGAATTCGTCTACACTCTTTGGTTACATTAAGTATGTTGCAATTAGTTTTTAATTCCGCATTATTTGTCATTAGATTAGACATACACCTATTCACCCCCCTCTACGTGTACTTTCAATTCAACCACCGTAAAGCCAGCTTTCTTTGGGACCGCAAGAACAGGGCTAACCCATTGGCTATGAGAAATGGAATAAATGATCTCATTATCTAATAGTTTCAAAATTTTCGCTTTTACTGCCTCTTGCATGAGTGGGTTAAGCCTGCGTTGTGGGTCCCTCCTAAGGTTGCTTCATCGATTAAATGGATTCTATGTTGAACTATGGCTGGACTTATCCCCTTGATATCCTTCATCGTCCATCCAATAGCTTCCCTATGTCTTTTCAGAATAGATATTGAGCTGTCCTCTTGTTACTTAGTCAGGTGGGATGCTATGATGACTTACAAGGTGTCTTTTCCGCCCAGGTAGGCGTACTTGAGGTGTTCAGGTAAGGCTTTTAACTCTAGGGAAGGTGTAGCTTCATTGGAGGCAATCTCCAGACTTACAATCCTATGATGAGGTACACTTGGACTTGACGCCCAGTCCATTGCCGAATCTACGATCTGGTCTAGATTAAAATCCTCAGAGTCCAGATCAAACTCTGCCTCTATTTCTATCTCCATGCTTTCCTCATACTCGCTAATCAGATTTTCAATATAATTGATCTCAAAAGTCTGATCATTGATATCCCTAGGTTGTCTTCTAAGATTGAAGACATTGACTTCCTTCGTCATGTCTCCAAAGCTCAATCGCATGGACCCATTCCTACAGTTGATTATGGCATTAGCTATAGCAAGGAATAGGCGTCCAAGATGACCGGAGTTTGAGAACGCGGATTTGACACAGATTGGGTCTCAAGCACAATGAATTAAACAGGGTAGATGAAATCCCCGACCCAGATAAGGACATTTGTGATTTTTTCCTTCAGAATTTTCACAGATCGGTTAGCTAACTGAATGGTGACTCGAATTGGGCTTAGCTCGCCCAACCCAAGTTGCTGGTATACTGAGAGAGGTAGCAAGTTGATAGTTGCTCCCAGGTTAAGAGTGTCTTGCTAATTTCTATTTGTCCTATGGTGCAGGAAATTGTGGGACATCCAGGATCCTTGTATTTCACCGGAATGGGACCAGACAAAATTTCGCTTAAATTGGTTGCCAAGAACACTTTCTTGGGTACATTTGTCTTTCTCTTCTTTGTACATATATCCTTAAGAAATTTGGCATAAGCTGGGACTTGTTGGATAGCATCAAGAAGAGGCACATTCAGTTTGACTTGGTTAAACATCTCAAGCATCTTCTCCATGTGCATATTCTTATTGTTGTTCCTAAGCCTATTGGGAAAGGGTGCTACAGGCTTATGAGCTTGTTCAGTAGTTTTGTCCTCGTCAAATGGACTAAATTTTTCTGTTGGTAGTCCTGGTTGTCCACCTTCTTTCCAGATCGAAGTGTGTGAACAGCATTGTACTGGTTGATCGAAGGATCCTGAATTTCATACGCTTGATTGGAGTTTTTAGGGTTAACTAGCGGTTGACTAGGTAAAGTACATTTTGGTCTTTTATGTAGAGAGCTAGCTAACTGACTCATTTGTATTTTCAATCTCGATATAGCCTGTGAATGGTTGTTCAGCGCTTGTCCCTGTTTTTGCATGAAAGCGGCTTGGAACTTCATAAAAGCTTCCATGCTCTCCTCCAATTTGCTGAATTTCTTTTCCATTGGTGAACTTTGAGGGGAGGAAGATGGAGCTTGACTGGGGAAATTTGGTGAAGGACTGGGAGGATGAAAATTATTAGAGAAATTAGGCCTGGGAGGATTGTTCTGGGCCCAAGAGAAATTTGGGTGATTTCTCCAACCTGGATTGTATGTTTGTGAGTAGGGATTATGCAGCGGCCGTGAGTAGGCCGCGTTCAGGTGTTCCGGTGGCCCTTGCTGGTATGAAAAACAGGGCACTCTTCAAAGACATGGTTTAGTGCCTGACAGTATGAACAACCCAGATTGTGAATTGGTGGTGGGTTGATTTGGTTGACATTGGCTGGCTCTTTTGTCTCTAAAGCCTCTATTCTCCTCATTAGGGTTGCAATCTTAGCTTCTATAGCTATGGATGTTTCTAGAGATAGGAGCTCTCTTCTTGAAGCTATAGACTGTGAATTCCTTAGTTTTTCGAGGCTGGCTCCCATTGCAGGGTTTTCTCAACTAAACCCTCAAATAAATCTCAACCCTGATGAGGGCACTGAGCTAGGAGATCTTTAAATCGCTCAAAGTATCTCCAAAATGGTTCGCTCGGTTCTTGCCTGAACTGCATGATATTCTTTCTAATGAGAGCAGTTTTATAGATTGGGTAGAATTTATTCAAGAAGGCCTTAGCGAAATCATCCTACGTCGTGACAGAATCTACCGCTAAACTGTACAACCATTTCTTCGCTAGGTCCTTTAGGGTGAAGGGAATGAAACGTAACCTAACGGCATCGTCTCCTACCTGGGGAATACGCATCATGAGGCATACTTCTTCAAATTTCCTAACAAAGAAGTATGCGTCCTCCGATTCTAAACCATGAAACTTTGGGAGAGTATTGATGAATTGAGGCTTTAATTTAAAATTATTTTCATTTGCCTCAGGCAGTTTTATACAAGATGGTAATGAGGTTCTGATCAGGTAAAACCTATCCTGAAGTGATGCCATCACCGATTCCGGATGCAAGGGTAGAGAAGTGTTTCTGGCTAATATAGAAGTTACGGAATCTCTCACCCACTCTTGCATGCAGCACGCCACAAATAACGTAAAGACAACAAACAATCGAAAAGAATAAAATAAACAAATAAAAGAAAGAAAAACAACCACAAAGTCTTAGTCTAAGGTACTGAACCTAGACGACTCCTAACTGGTCGATTCTCCGGGGGAGGTTGTTGCAGGAACTCGACTACAAGCTAATCGGCCAGGAAAGGGCAAAATTCGATGGGAGGCATCCGGACGTGAGCCATGGCCTTAATTACGCCAAACCACGGAGCTTTCGAGGCTTTGCCTCTCAATCCACTTTTCTTAGACACCGATTTTGCAGGAGTATAGTTCTTGCAATTTCACCTTCGGTTAATCTCTTAGTGAGTCCGAGATATCCCTAGGGCCAACATCTATCAGTTTTTAGTTAAGGCTTGGGTTATGTGAGTGCACTTGGAGATTGTTTTTGGGCTAAGGAAGGATGATGAAATTCCTACCTTATCTTATTTATATAGGGTTTTGCCCTTAATGTCAATTATGCAAGTGTACAGTTTATTCACAATAAGGTAATACTCAAAGCGATAAATCACTTCAAAATGTTGGTCCAATTCTATATGAATGCACACGTACCTTTTCTCCAGCACTCTTCAACAGAAATTGAAATGAATTGAAATAGACGCGTACCCTAAATGCAAAAGTCTAATCCAAATTTCAATTAAGTAACAAGTGGATTTCTGTTGAGTTTATTACACATGTATAAGGTGAAGCATTCAAGGGACTAAAAAAAAATTTAGAAAGCAAATTAAGCGGCTTTCGGCAACCCTGCAAAAGAGTTTGTTAGTACTTCAATCGGAGAAACTCATTTTTACACGAATTTTTCTGAGGACAAATGAATCCTCGTGCAATGTCCTTGGCCACCACTTTCGCTTCTTGTGATAGTAAGCTCCTTGATACTTCTCCTACATATAAGAACAAAGAAAAATCTTTAGTATTGAACAATAAAGCTGTTCCCTCACCGGCAACGGCGCCAAAATTTGATCGGCAAAAAGTAAGCACAAGAATAAGTAAAAAGAGTGTGGGTCGATGTTACTGCTTTTGCGATTCTTCTGTAGTAGCGAAGTGGCTATACGGGTCGTATCTACAAGGAGGGAGAGCGATGAAAACTTGATGCGGCTTCTTTGTTCAAGAAAAGAGAAAGTTCTTTGTTTCAAATAAAGAATTAGAAAATGAAAACAAGTTGGTTTCAAGAATTATTTGAGAATGATTTGGTGGTTTGTAAAGTTGAATTTTCTTAATGGTAAAAATGCAAGGCTAACTTTCTACTAAGTGCTCTCACTAATCCTTAACTTCTTGAAGATGTAGCCTCACGATAGATCATAGGCAAGCATATCCCTTATGCATAGGAACTATTCACGTGGAAATAGAGTGAAAGTTCTTCCTATAACTCAGCTTAACACAGCAAAAACTTGGACATTCTCTTATCAAGATCCAATTGAAGGCGAGAATACGAGAAGACACAAGTGCACTAATGGTATCGGCAAAGTTAAAAGGAAAATCTTTAACTTACAAAAATAAGTAAAGCATACAATCTATAGATCATCAAAAACCCGTTAAGCATGAAATATAAGAAAGTGAATACTTGAATGTAAGTCAGAGTTAGAACCCTCGTCTTAAGAGATCATAACTCTTATTTGCACAAGGTTTATTTGACACTATTGACTCATTGGTTTATCAATCAAGTTGTTAGAGATTAGTGGGCTAGTAGTTAGTTAGTCATGTAATGGAAGAGTAGTTAGACATGATAGTAAAAGAAATAACAAAAGAAAAGAGGTAAAGAGAAAGGGAGTTACACTACAAAAAGGAAGTAAAAGCAAATGAAAAACACAAGTAAATGGAAAGAAGAAAGAGAAGTAATTATTTGTATTAGCATGTCACCTTTCAAATACAACTCTTACACACACTCTCTCTTTCACTCTAATGGCTAAAACTAAAACTAGAAGAAGAAAACTAAAACAGTTACAATCCTAAAAATAAGATTACAACAATACTCTAAACTCTAGATCTGCTTCTCTTCAGACCCCAGGGGGGTATTTATAGGCACCAGGGGAAAGGGGGCCAGGGGGATGATCCCTGGCCCAAAGCCCGAGCGCGCCCACCCCGTACGGCTGCAAAAACGCGGCCCAGGCGTGTTTTCGCGGCCCTGCCAGGGCGACGCGCGCCTGGCTTTGGGCAACGTGTCGTCCTGTCTGTCCCTGTCGGGTGGATCTTCTGGTTTCTGGATTTGATGCCCTGAGCTAACAAAATCTCCACTCTAAGGTTAATGGGTACTTGGTAGACCTTTAATCACCCATTAAATGGTGGTTTAGGGTCTTCTTCTTCATTTGCACACCATGGACCTAGGATCAAGCAAGTAAAGTTTTATTAATAGAATTTTATATCAAATAAATATGCAGATGTGACAAAAATTATGCAAAATTAGAGACTAATCAGTGAGATTGCTTCAATATACCTCTCGTGGATAGTATAACCAGTTAGAAGTCGTTTAGGTCTAAGGTCTACCCTAATATAGGCTAGATTTTTCTTTCTTTCTTTTGTTTCTTTGTTTTTCTTTGATTGCTTTTGTCAGATTGTGTGAAATGGATTATAACAATAATTTTTTCAATTTTAATAGTAATCAATATTACACCCCAATCTCTTTTTTGGATAACACTAACCCGGTTTTTCATAATTTTAACCAACCAAGTATGTCAGATTGGTCTTATCCAAATCAGTATATGTTCCAACCCCAATATTATGAATAAGATTGGGATGATTATCACCACTCTTCACTGACTCAGTGGAGATACAACTCCCCTGAGTCATACTATCAATAACATAACCAACATTCAGCTTCGTATACTTAATATCAAGATCAACCTATAGAAGAAAAATCTTCTTTAGAAAAGAGTTTATAAGCCTTCCTTGAGTCCACATGACATTTCCAAATTTCGACGGACTCGATACTCTCAAAAAATTTCCAAGTCCAAGATCCTTCTCCATTTTTCAATTCCCACCACAATAAGAAGAACTTATTGACTTCGAAAAGAGCATGGAATATATGATTTAGATGAAAATTCTTATACCCAGTCCATCGATAGGCCAAAAGCAAGAGTTAGTTAAATGGAAAACATGTATAGGAATGAGAAAACTCTCCTTACCCAATCTTTGACTATTCACAATTTTTCTAGCTATATTGATAGAAACCAAGAATCATGGTGTCTTGAAAACTTCAACCAAGATTCAATTTCATCACAATATCTTGAACCTGGCCAATACCAAACCATTGATAAATTGGCAAGTTTTCATTTCAATAAAATTGAACTTGAATATGGATGTGAACCAGATATTCAATTTTGTGATTCAGTTCTAATTTCTGTATCTATGTTGACCTAGGTATCCTTACCCGATTTGGACTTAATTCCTGAGCCAATGCTGATTCGCGTACCTATAAATCTAGAACATAAACCACTTGTTTTGGATAGTCACATTCCAGCTTTAGGAAAAGAATGTGATCTCAATTCTTTAATTTGGACTCAACTCTGGAACCTCAACAAATTCTTAAACATAAACTAGATTTAAGTCTTATTTCCCAGTCAGTATCGGTCCCTAATCCTTTTATTTCAGAGCTTAAATCATCTAATTCATCAAATCACATTCTTTTGTTGGACCTAGGTATGACCATAATCCGTGATGATATTCCAAGATTGGTCATATAATAGGGATAAATTTAACGTTAGGATCCTTCATGATCCTATTCAGTTAGGGACTGTAAATATGTAAATAGAAAAGAAGTCATAAAAGGTGGGTTCCGTGAACTACAACATTATCTAGATTGGGTAGCAACGCTTGGCCCAATCCGATCACCACCGAAACCACCACCTTGAGGTCACATTTTTCCTTCTCTCTCTTCTTTTTCATTCACATATGCATTCATTCATACATTGAGGATAATGCATGAGATAGTTGTGGGTAGATTATAACATAACATAGGTTTCTTCTAATTTATTTTCTTTTAATTTATATAAAAATATATTTTTTTCTTTCTTTAAAACTTTTTGAAAAGAGAAACAATATTTTGACCTATTTTTTTGTAAGAAATTGAGTTAATCTTAAGGAATAGGAGATCATAATTGGGATTTCTTACACTTGATCAAAATAAGATTATTTGTTTGATTTCTAAGGTTAGAAGAAAATTTGAAAAAGTAATTTAATCTTCACTTTTATCTTAATGAAATATGCATACTTTTTACACTTACACACTTAGGATTCTAAAACAAAGATTCTCATGCCTTATAAAAATATATATTACTAAAAATTCTCTGATTAAGCTAGGTATTTGTGCCTCATAAAGCATAAATATTCACGCCTAAAAAAAGTCCATATTACAAATAAAAACTTTTAGTTTTGTGGCATTGTTCGCTCGAGTCCTTAAGTCCTAGGGGTGTTGTCCTAGGGGTGTTTTCTCACCCAGTGCCCTAAAACCGTCCGGTTTGAGAGTCACCAACTAAAGAGTTATTACATGGGTGAATTAGAAAGCTTAATAGAATTAAGGATATTACCGCCATAATATGTAAAAACAAGGAATAAAAGTTGGAGTTGAAGAATCCTTAGTTAAAAAATTGACGATCACGAAGATGCATATGACTTAAGGTAAAATAATAGACTAGATGAGAAATACAGTTTTAATCCATATTTTGATTGATAACAAGTTTTTGAATAGAGATTAAGTATAGGAATGAATAATTTCGTGTTCCTATGAATTATATATTGCTTAATTCTTACAAAAATAATTCAAATATTTTCTTTTCTTTTCAAAATGCATTTTGAAAATACTGACACTTTATTTATCTTTCTTTATAAATTTATGCGTGTAATCTACTGAAAACTCTCATGAGACAAAACTCATCTTCTAGGAAAAATCTAGAGGTTTAATGGCCATTGCACATGCTAAGTGCAACAGTAATTCCTACGAAAGCGAGTTAAATTAGATTAGTTTTTTATTTTGTTTTGCTTGAGAATGACCAAAAGATAGGTGGGGGTGTGATTATATTTCATATTTGCATATTTATTGTCACATTTGCACATTTATCCTTGATTATTCTTTATTTAATTCTACTATTTAACCCTCTATTTGTTTATGGGTGTTGTTATTTAAAATAGGAAAATAAGGATAAAGAAAGTTTCTAATTCATCTAGAAATTCTATTCAAATTTGGATTTCAAATTAATTTTAAATTAAGAGGAGGAAAAAGGTATGTCATCATCTCTATAATTCAAATCCAAAATCAAAACATATCTTTCTAGAAGAGAGATGAGATAAAGTTAATCCTAATTGAAGATAAGGAAAGAATTTAAATTAAATTCGGCTTTGGATAATTACTTGTTCTCCAAGTTAAGGATAAAAGGATTTATCAGAATATTCAAAGTTTAAATACAAATTCCGAAGGTACATCTCTTGATGAATAAGAAAGATAAAGTCACAAAAAGAAACTCTAAAAAGCCTTCAAATCTGACTTCAATTTGGAATTCTAAATCAATTCAGACTTGGATTCAGACTGTAGACTTTTGAGTATTTGATTATAACTTTCACTACAGAAACTAAAATTTCATGGTTCAAGATGCTCTAATTTTGATTAGTTATGTTAGCGAACAACAATTGCCACATATAGTAAACGCATCTCATACTACGCTTACTACACATGTCAATCAGGCCTAAGTTATTGAAACTGATCAGTTGGAGATATTATCCATACTTTAGATGGGTTCCATACATATTTGAAATCATGACCCAGACTCCTAGCGCTGAATCAGGCTGTACCACAAGGTACTAAGTAACAATATAACAGTAAATAATGTGGGATGTCAGTCATCCCCAAAAATCCTGCAGTGGAACCCTATCTCGGTTGCGTAACCTGTATCGTAGGTCCACCAAAATACAGATGATATCTCCTCCATCAATTTCCTCAATTTTGGTGTAAGTTGTCCATTTATATTATTACTTAAATCACTTAGATCAGTCAATATCCATGTTATCAGGATTATTAGGATATTATGGTAACAGTAACGATATGAACAGTAATAATATAATTGTATAACCTTATAAACGGTAAAACAGTAGAACAGTACCATCGTGTTACAATCTGACAATACTTTTCCTGTAATTTCTCAGTAACATGAAATAAACTAATAATGTCATGTACTAGCACTGTAACACGCAGTCGTATCCAGAACTAATCAACATCTCATTCATCTGTACAAGGTGTTGGCCCAAAGGTTATAATCCCCGGTTTAATGTTTTGATGATAACAAAACATATGAAGTTATTTGGTACTAATCAAGTTCAAGAGTGTATTTTAGAGTTCAAAAAGGTATATTCAAGAAGATCTAACAGATTTCTTCCTCTAAAGGAAGGTGTTGATGGCTCAAGGGAACTCAAAAATAGGATCATAGCTCAAAGCACTCAGCATCGCTCAAACATCACTATCAGAAAAGCCCGCTTAAAGATTCTTGTAGTCGATTAGAACTTATATTAAACTAGTTTGTTAAAGAATAGAATATAGATTTGAGGCTCAAAGATATACACACATAAAACAACACATTTTCAAAAGTATAGTTTTGACATGTTTGATTTTGATACTTGTTCCATATTTTCTTAAAAATTTCTATCTCGGTTTAGAACTTGTATCTCATGTCTATACATATCTTCTCTCTTCCAAAATTCAAACAAAAATTTTCTTTATCTTAAAAATTACTTTGACCGAGTTTTTGCCCAGGTCTATCGACCGGGCGGTAGACCGTGCCTATTACAGGCCAGAATGGTCGACCGCACGGTCGATCGAACCTCTGGAAATTGGGGTGTGCATGTTGTAAATATTCTCGGTCGACCGGTCCCTTATTGCGGTCGTCCAGCGGTCGATCGACTGTAACTAGTTTGGTCTCAACTAAACACGGTCAATTGACCGGTCGATCAAGACCCAATGATTAAATTTTTTTAATGGCATGTCGACTGGCCAGTCAACTGACAGACTACCAGATGCCAGTAACGGCCAGTTCTTTTAAATCTGTTTTTAAATATGTTTCTTTTAAAACATGAAAAGTTGAATTTCTAAGGTCAATTTCTTCCTTTTTAGACCTGGTAAAACTATTCTAAGTGTTTTTCTAAAACCTATATAAAGGGCCAATTTCTTCCTTTTTAGACCTATAAACTATTCTAAAAGTGTTTTTCTAAAACCTATATAAAATGTAACTGGAATTGAATATTTTATAACAACAAATTCTATCGAAAATCTAGTTTTTGCTTTCAAATAGAAAAAGTTTCAAGTTTTCTTTTGTGGTCTTATTTTCAAAGTTTTAATTGAGTTTTTCTTTTCTTAAAATCTCTCTTTTCTGATTTTCACTCTCACTTACATCCTCGGGCTTCAAGTTTACATTTTACTCTATAGGATTTTTGTAAGAGAGTTGCAAGAGAGTGTTTGTGATCACTTGATCACCCATAGCTTGTTATCTCAATTAGCTTTGTGCTGCCTCTGGTGTAGAGGATTGAGTTGGAAAGTTGTGTACTCTGAGTGGTTGTAATTCCTTATTGTAAGGTCCCTTTATGGAAGATCCAATAGAAGATAGTGAAATCCTTCACGGTGGTGAAGGCGAGACGTAGAGCAGTGGGTCTAACCTCGGAACAAATCTTTTTGTTTGTGATTGCTTTAGTTTCTCTATTTACTTGTTTATCAATCATTTATTCTTATCGATCAATACTCATGTCAACAAGATAGCAACTGAGTACCTCAACTCTTATCTAGAGGAATCACGAGGAGAAGTTCAGAGCCCTTCACGGGGAATCTGGCTTCAAGTCTTGTTTGAGTGATTGATTGTGTTATTTCATATTATATTGTCTTGAATTTTTATTTGATTAGCTATACACCTATTCACCCCCCCTCTAGGTGTAATTTCAATTGGTATCAAAGCCTTGGTCTCTAGATTTTGGCTTAACAACCTTAAAGAGTTCCTAGTTGTTAATCATTTCATTGACATCATCATTCTCATCCACTATAATAAAAATGGCTGAAGATATTAAGACCCCTCCCAAGTTTGATGGCCTTAACTCTCCTATATGGACGGTTAAGATGATCATGTTTTTACAATCCCTAAGAAGCCGGGTTGCAATGGTGTCTAAACTCTTTAGTGTACCCACTGGTGATAATGACACTTGGTCTGATATTGCCACCAAGGAGTTTGATGCCAATGCAAAGGCACACTATGCATTACTTCGAGCCTTGAATGATGATGACATAGCTAGAATCATTCATTACAAATCCGCACACGAGATTTGGTGACACTAGCGGTGACTCATGAGAGAACATCACAGGTCAAGAGGGCTAAAATTGATCTCTTGTGTTCCCAATATGAAAACTTTAATATGCATGTAAAAGAGTCCATTAATAATATGGTTACAAAATTTATTAAAATAACTAAAGGTCTTGCTTCTCTAGGTGATGCCATTGACAATGATCAAAAAGTCCAGAAGGCCATTCGTGCACTTTCACCCTCATGAGAAGTCAAAACTACTATATTGAAAAAGTTAAACGAAAATTAAAAGATGGAGCTCATCGGTCTTATCAGTAATCTTAAGACCCATGAGATAGAGAGGAAGGTTAGAGAAGAAGCGGCAACACAAAAGAAGAAGACAATTGTCTTCAAGTCTTCTCCCACCATCTCCGACAATAATGAAGAAGAAGATAATGAAGATCTTTCCCTCCTTATAAGAAATGTAAGGAGGATGTACAACAAGGCAAAGATCAACAATAGGAAACGATTGAAAGAAAAGAAAGAAAAGAAAATCATTTGTTTCAACTGTCAAAAACACGGACATATCATTGTTGAATGTCCTAAAAATACACCTAGAGGGGGGTGAATAGCTGTATAAGCTAATCTAATGACCAATGATGCGAAATTAAAAATCAATTGCAACATACTATGTGTAACCAAAGAGTGTAGCCAAATTTTCGGCGACGGGCTCTGGACTATCTCCTCAAGATCCCTCTAAATAAGAGTTGAGGTGTTATATGAAGCTCTCTTGGTTCAACACAAGTATGGGCACACAAACAATACAAAGATTTTATGAGACATTAACAATATAAAGCAATGTAAGATATGAGAGAGAGATAGAGTTAGAGATAGCGGGTCAAATGCAACACTAAGATATGTTTCGAGTTTCAAGCCACTGCTCTACGTCCCCGCCTTCACACAGAAGGATTTTCACTATGTCAACACAGGACCTCCCACACAGGGAACCTCCACCGAGGGATTTGCAAATACATAGTAAGGATTACACAACTCTTCTCTCCAACACAACCACCTCTACACAAGAGGCTAGGTACAAAGCCGAAATAACAATCACCCTACATAAGAGGGACAAGGGACAAATCCAAACAACAGTCACCTCTACACAAGAGGGATAAGGCACAAAGCCAAACTCCACCACAATCACCTCTACACAAGAGGGACAAGGCACAAACCCAAACCATAATCTTAATTACCTCTACACAAGAGGGACAAGGCACAAGCAAAAAAGAGATTACAAACTTGGTGATCACAATAGACCATAAACAATATTTCTCACAAAAATAAGATCGTATGATAGGATAGAGATGATAGCTCAAGTGTGAGAAAATAAGGAGTTTGGAAAACAAGTCACAAAGAAAAATACTTGAGAAAAATGCTAGAAGAAGATAAAAATAAAGATCAAAAACCAATTTCCCAAAGACTCTTTTTCTTTGATTTTTCCAACCATTGAAAACAAAATAAAGATAAATCTTTTTCACACAAAAACTCTTCAAAAACATGCTGCTAAAACACTTGTATAGACGAGAAAATTTGCTCTTAAAATCCTTATTAAAAACAGCCCAAAAAATGGCTTATTTATAGCCTCTCAAAGAAACTAGTCGTTGGCTGCAGAAATAGCCAGAATGCCCTTCCGGTCGACCGGCCGGTGGACCGGCCCAACGGTCATTTTTCTGACCGTTGTGCCTCTGGTCGACTGCCCGGTTAATCGGGCATAGCCTATCGGTCGACCGGCGGGTCGACCGGCGGTACTCGAGACTTAGGTACTTTCAGTCGGTCGACCGCGCGGTCGACCGGCTTACTTGGCTGGCCTTTTGTGTACGTCTCGTGCACATCGGTCGACTGGACCGGTCAATCGACCACTGATCCGGTCGACCGTCCGGTCGATCGCCAGCTGACCTAGCTGGGTTTTTCAGAACTTAAAAATTAGGCATTTAATCTCCAATAAAATTTCATAAAATCCTATAAATTCCACAAAAATAAATTCTTGTTAGATATTTGAATAACAAATATGTGTGACCAAAAATCAACACATATTACAAATTATTTGAACTATTTTTGTGATATAAAATATTTGGCCTTAAACAAAACCCGTATTTTTCGAAAACCAAACTTTGAAATGAAAATCCGATTTTTTCAAATTTGTATAAATACAAAAACAAGATATTTAAACTCTTTTGAAGCATATTGTGTATGGAAAGAATCCAATACACATGTACAAGATATATCTATGTTTTTGATATGAAATCTAAAATAGGTATTGTTTAAATACAATACTCTAAACAATGAATAGGATCATCAAAATAAATTTTTCTAAGTATATGAAGCATATATGTATATAGATGTAATCTAATATACGTTAAACTATGTAAACATGTTTGGTTCTATCTATTCATGAAAACCATATATATGAACTAGAAATTCAAAAACTGGTTAAACTGAAAACCAAACGTATTGAACTTGTGTGTGTGTGTGAACTTGAGCATATCAACACTAGTCTATCTTACACAAGATCTAAACATAAACTCAATTAACACAAACCGAAGACTTCTTGTAGAACTCCTTATCCAAGCCGACTCGATCTAAACACGATCTAACGAGCTTGATTCCATGTGAGTGCTAGATGCGATCTTGACGCATGAGCTCTTGAATTTATATGTGTTAGCTCCCAAAACTCTTTTGTTGAATCTAAACACCTACTAATATCTTGATCAATAACTGAAACTATTTAAATATAAGATTATTAGTAAACTAACCTTCATAAGTTAATCATCATCAAAATAAAGGTGAAAGGCCTCTGGGCTAACAATCTCCCCCTTTCTTATGATGACAAAACTTATAAGGTTATATATATATATATATATATATATATATATATATATATATATATATATATATATATATATATATTATATATATATATATATATATATATATATGCATCCATTAAGGATAGGTTTCCTAGAAGCTCCCCCTTAACATATGAATAATCAATAGACACAGAAAGATATGCAATGAAGCTCAAGATACCAATAAAACAACATATATGCATAACACATAGTAAAACATGCATATATATACCTGAATTCTTCTCTCCCTTTTTGTCATTCATCAAGAAAGGGGTGAAAACAAACAAACAATAAACATAAATTAAAAATAAAATTTTGATATCAATGAAAACAATCAATCGAAAGAACCAATTGAAAGAAACAATCTTTTTTTTTGAATTGATACCAATAAAGGACATGATATCAATTGAACATAAACACCAAATTTTAGGTAAACACTATATTTTGCAATAAGAATACCAATTTAAAAATAATACAAATTTAAAGTTATTGATACCAATATTGAAAATGTAAGCATATAATAAAGCAAAATATTTTCATCAAAAAGAGTGAGAGTAAGATACCAATTGAAAAGTAAAACCAACTGAAAAATAAAATAAGAATTTTTCTTTCCCTTTATGAAATACCAATAAAAATAATGCATAAGCTTGTATATAATACCAATTGAAAAATAATTGACATTAAGAACTAAATCAATCTTAGTAAGAAATAATTTGTGCTAGAGATGTATGGCAATATGTATAAAGCACAAGAAAACATCTATAAGTATGTATCAGAGCAATATAATGTTGCTTTAGATATGATCCTTAAATATATAGAAAACATGAGTATACAACCATATGAAATTTCATGAAGATCTTGTGTATAACTCATACCTACCACTCTATTCATGCACAAGTTTAAATATATTCATTAAGAGTATATAAGGCATGGTCGTCCATCCAACCGCCTTTTAAAGGTAGGGGTTTTCAAAAATCATGATTTGAAAGTATTTTAGCATAGTTTTGAAAAACTCTACCTATTTGAAAAATTAAGAAACTAGTTTAGAATAATATTTGAAAAACTTGTTAAAAATCCTTCAAGAGATGAAACCAAATCATATATCTCATGAAAACATGAAAATCACACGATCATCATCACTCAAATAGCAATAAAGCACATATATGCTCATGAAACAAAAAATCTTGAGTAAACACCAAACATAGAGTGTAAAAATCATGTAATAAGTATAATCATAGAGATAAACAATGAAGCTCAATAAAATTCCTTTTATCAAAAGTAAGAGATCATCAAACTAAATGCGCTTCAAGGTATATGTATGTTTGTTGAAACTAAAAATATACATACATATCCCAAGCATAAACGAGTCTAGGATAGACATGTATATCCAATAGTTTTATATAAAATTAACATAAAACATGAAGATAAACACATTTTTATGAAAACATGAACAAAAATAGGAAAAATAAGTTAAGATACAAGAATCATCAAAACTAGATTATACGTGTACATGTAATGAGTACAAATGAGCAATGAAGTATATACACATAATAACCAAGTATAGCTCACTACTTGTACAAGTATAAATACAAGTTTTAATGAAAGTTCCAACTAAACATATAATCAAAACATGAAGTGCAATAACATAAACAAACACGATCATTAGAATAAATGCACGTGCTTTAGAGGTAGAATATACATAATAGCTAAATAATAATGAGAATATAAAATATGAATCTATATGAATATGGGTGTATCTCAAACACTACACATATATATAGCAAGTCTAATAAACATTGCATTTAAACATAATGAACATGAAAAATCAAAACATGCTAAAAATCAATCAATGAAAGCATATGAATAAAATGAGGAGTTAGAGATAGTTACCAAAACCAATAAGGCTAATCTTTAGGTCTCCAAACTATGGTGGTCCTCCCACCAAACATCCTTGAAGGTGATGCATCCAATGTAATGTCCATCAGGCTCAAACGCATCCACCATCAAGACACCAATACCCTCCCATCAAGCGAGAGCCCACACCTACATCAAATATAATAGGGGTGATTTTGGTACACATACCTTATTGGGTCCATAAGGGTTAGCACCTTTCATAACCCAAACAAATTTATTTGCAAAATTTGAATTATGTATTCTATCATAACAAAAAACTTTGCAAGGTGGCATGTACATCCACAATGTGTACAAGGGTACACATGAGTATATATGTGTCATGTGTGTGCTGTGATTTGTATGCATGCATATGAGAAACTTATTTCTTTCGAAATAAGGATTCCAATCGTGTGTGGTTCATGGCACAATGGCTCAAATTAGAGCCCAAACAATCAACACTCTTCTTTAACATAATATATCATTTTCAACATTAGAAGAAGAAGTGGAGCATGCATTCTAATCAATAGATGATGATTTTATAGTAGAATGACAAACATGAGCATCCAAATCATTTTTCAAAGAAGTATTTTCTTTTGAAACAAATTCCAATTCTTTTGAAATCAAAGCAATTTTATTTTCAAAAAAATTGTTTTCTTTTATAACAAAATCAAGTTTTGAAGACAAAATCTCATTGTTCTTCAAAACATCATCACAATTATTTTTATTCTTTAAAATTTATTTTTCTTTAAAACAAGGTCAAGTTGAGTTTTCAAGGAATCTCTTTCTCTTGAAATCTCAACCCTCTCTTGTAAAATCATATCTAACTATGAAGACAAATTCTCATTTTTTTCCTTTTAATTTAAAATTTTATTTTTCAAAAGTGAAAATCACCTAGAGTGGGGGTGAATAGGTGATAATGCTAATCAATGCCCAAATAAAAATTATGATGCAACAATCTCCCAAAACAAGACTAGAATCCGGATTCCCCGTGAAGGGCTCTGAACTCCTTCCTCGTGATTCCTCTGGATATGAGTTGGAGGTGCACAATGCAATCTTGTTGTATGGGACTTTAATTGACAAGATGAATGAAAACAAGTGAATATTGCAATGAAAATAGAAAGCAAGTAATAAGAGCAATGAAAGTAAAGGAAGAAGCAAGAGCAAGTAAACCAAACGCAAATACCGAGAATTTTTCCGAGGTTCGAGCACCCAGCTCTACGTCTCCACCTTCCCCAAAAGGATTTCTAACCACTATAACTTCATAAAAATGTTACAAATACACCAGAGTACCCAACTCCACAATCTCAAGTACAAGTATCTCTTGGTGATCAGAAGATCACAAACTCTCTCTTGAAAAAATCTCTTCCCTTACAAAATCCTTATAGAACAATGAGTAGGATTGAAGCTCTTGTTTGTAAGTGAAAAAAGAAAAACTAAATCAGAGAGTTTTGAAAAACACTTCAGAAAATGAGAGAGAATTTCAGTACAAAAACTAAGAAACAAAGCTCTTTTGAATGCCTTAAACTTTTGAAATTTTTGCAAAATTTTGTTGTAAAGAACCTCTCCCTAAACACCCCTATTTATAGTAGAGGGCTAGGGTTTAAAGATAAAACTCACTTAAGGCTAATTAGGAAGTATTAGGATCAGCAAATATCATTTAAGCCCTTTTTAGAAAGAAAAAGACAAAAATAAAACAACTCAGAAAAATAGCCGTTACTGTTCAAACGACTCTTTCGGTCGACCGGTCGGTCGACCGGAGGTTCAAATAAAATAGCCGTTGCGGGCTTCCGGTCGACCGCCCGGTCGACTGTGCACAAACAGAGAGCAACTGCACTTCAGTTGGTCGACCGAGAAACATGCACACGGATACGCACCAACTGCCAGAACCTCGGTCGACTGGGTCGGTCTACGATATGACCGACTTAGTGTCGGTAGACCGGTCGGTCGACCGGCTCAGGCCAAAAATCAAAACTGAAACAGATTTTGAAGGGGATTTGAAATCTAACAAAATAGTTTTGATTTGAAACATGTATAATACCCAAAATTAAGTTTATATACAAGAGGCTTTGTATTAAAATATTTTGTATATATATATAGGGAATATTTCTAGGAAAAGACATGTGCGCAAAAACGTGTGTATAGAGTTTCAAACCTATTCACTATTCTTTAACACTATAAAACTAAAAACAAATCTAATGAAGTCTTCTTGAGCCATGCAATGCCTTGCTAGAGCCTTTTCTTCTAAGTTCCTTCCTTGATGTGCCATAAGCCTTCTTTGCTCCATGAACCTAGAATTTCTTGCAAAAGCTAAGCAATGGCCTCCAAATATGGTACTAACCTGAAACTTATCTTGAACAAATTTATTAGTACCAAATAGTTCTTATTTGTTTTGTTATCATCAAAACTCTAAACAAATGGAGAGTGTAACCTTTTGGGCCAACAATCTCCCACTTTTTGATGATGACAAATCAAATAGGCTATGAACAAAAATATAGGAGAGGAGAAAGCTCCCCCTCAAATTATGCTATATTAAACAAAGAAAAACAATGTGATTTGCAAGTAAAAATCATGAAACTAAAAACCATAAGGTATAAAACACTTGCAAAACACAAGAATTCATAAAAATTCATAAAACACATCAAAAATCAAAAACATATATAAACTCATATGGAACCAAAACCATATGACCTCATATTTCCATATATAAACTCATTCTCCCACTTTTTGTCATACATTAAAAAGGGTTAAGAAAACATTATTATTCAATAACACAAACATTAAGTTCACCACAAATAAAAGAAAATCTAGCAAAATCAAGTGGTTTAGCGAAAATATCGGCAAGTTGCAAATCCGTAGAAACATAATCAATATCTATATCTCCTTCTCAAAATGATCTCTAAGAAAGTGATATCTAATCTCAATGTGCTTGGTCTTACTATGTTGATTTGCATTCTTAGTCATATGTATAGTACTAGTATTATCACAAAATATTTTTATATAGTTATAATGCAAATCATAATCAAGGAGAGTATGTTTCATCCAAAGGACTTGTGCAAACAAGCCCCCGCGGCAACATACTCGGCCTCGGCGGTTGAGAGTGTTGGCCCAAAGGCCATTAGCCCGATATTTTGATGATAACAAACCATATTTAGTTATGTGTTTAACAATCTTGTTTAAAGAATTTCAGGTTTAAAACAAGTTGATTTGACGGCTCCACAATCAAGACACACAATTTGGACGCCGCTAAAGATTTGCATTCCCAAGCCTAGTACGGTAGATAAGCTTCGGGATCAAAACTTTGAAGAAAAGAATTCAAGATTTGTAATTTACTTTTATTTTTAGATATTTTGTCAAAACCTAGATGATAGAGGTAGAATATTTGGGATTGTCACTCACACACACTTAGTATTGCTTCATGGCTTCAAAAGAATTTTTATATCAGAATTTCTAACTTAGTTTTTAGAAATACCTGTTTAGGAAAAACCAGTTTTAGAAAAACATTTTATTAAAAAGGATTTTTTACCAAAAATGATCTAACATGTTTGAGTGTTGATCTATGATCATACTCTTAGTTTTAGGTCTAGAACCTTATTTACAAATCCTTAAACCAAAATGCTTTAAACCAAAAATTTCCTTTTCCTTCTTTTCAGACTCTGTTTTTAACAGATCTGACAGAGTCCGGTCGACCGACCCAGTCGACCGACGTGCACGGCTGTGCATGTGTGCACGTCGGCCGAACGCTCGGGTCGGACCGGGCACTTGTCAGTGCTCTCTGTTTATTTCGGTCGACCGAGTCGGCCGACCGTTTTCCCCAACGGTCAGAAATATGACCGTTGACGGTCGACCGGCCCGGTCGACCGGTAGTTGTCAGAAAGTCTGACAGACTCTAACAGCTCTATTTTCTGACAGATTTTTTGTTGGGATCTCACCCCAACGAATCCTTTAAGCTGTGTAGTTGGTTTTCATCCACTATAAATAGTGGGTCATTTCAACATGATAAAACACAAGATTTATATGATTTGACAAGAGTTTTAAGCAAGAAAATATTTCCAAGCTAAATCTTAGTTTTCTTCTAGAAAAGATTTTCTCTCCAAAGCCAAAATTCCCTACACCTTTGAAGCAACACAATCTCAAGTATTCATCTTCTTCATATTGGTTATAGGATTGTGCAAGTGAGCTTTTTGATCAAGTGTGATCAAGTTTTTCTTCAATTGAGAAGTTGTAGAGGCATCGGCCTCAATCGAGCGGGTGTGCTTCATAGTGTTGCAGCGACACCGAGAGATAGGACAAGTGTGTCCTTGTATTGGAGATCCAGTGGGATCAACAATAGTGGAAATCCTTCAAGTGTGAAGGCGGGGACGTTAGTTAGAGCGTGATTAGGAAGGATAGTGTGAAGTTATTGCACAAATATTCAATGAAAGAGGAAAAGTTTAGAGTCAACCTCGGTGCTTGGATCACTTCACAATGTATTTAAGATGGTTAATATATCCTTTCCAATCTCCGCTATAGCAATGGCTATACCGGGTCTCCTCGAGGAGAGCTCACGTTGGAAGTTTTACGGTTCGGAGTGAAGAAATGAAAACGAAGATTCTTCTTTGTTATTTACACAAATGCAAGAAACATGGAAAAAAAAATAGAAGAAGTGGTTGATTTGTGCATGATGGAAAAGAAATCAAAAGAACTTTAGTAAAGTGTATTGCTAAGAGAAAAGAAGCTAGTAAAGAAAATGTTTGGAAGACTTTAGATGAGAAAGTACATGGCTAGCTAACTTTACTTCGCTAACTTACTATACTCAATGGTGATGCTTGATTGCCTCATGTTGATTCATTGGCAATAGAGATTACTTTGCTTGTTTGTTCAAGTACTTTACCGTTTTGAACATGAGTGTTCTCTTGTTCTTAGCTTGAAGCCTCATATTGATTCATTGGCTCTCTAGATAGATTTTCAATGATGAACTCTAGGATTGGTACTCAAGGGATGCTAAGTTAGAAGAATCAACATTCATTTAAACATTCAAGACATAACAACAAATTAGCTTGAAGTAAAGAAGTTGTTCTACAAGTAGCATATATTTGGTGACCATCTCCATGTTCCATCAAGACTCTTGTTCTAGACAAGGCTCTAAATGAGGCACACATGAGTCATATGGAGTTTGTACAAGCATTCACCAAGGGAAAGCAACTCTACTTCCTTGGTAAGTAAAAGAAACTCTCACAATACAAGTATAAAGATAAGCAATCATTCAAAGAGATAGAAGTTAGCTATGTAAGTTGTTAGCTAGCCATGCATAGAAATTTAGCTATCCATTACACAAGTAACAAAGCAACAATTCATGATGTAAAGCAAAGAGAAGTAAAGCAATGAAAATGCACTAGAGTGAAAACAAGAAAGTAAAGCAAAGTAGAGCAACGTACTAGAGCTTGTAAAGAGAGAATGAAGCTTTGATTAATCCTTGCTTACAAGTAATGTCACCTCCTTGCTTACAAGCTTTCAACAGCACTCTCTTTCTCTCTTGACAAAATCTCTAGGAGGAAGAAGATGATGACTAAAACCTAGGAGAGAAGACTAAAACAAAATACAAGAGTTTCTCTAGTTCTCTCCTCTCTCTTCTCTGCTTTCTCATGAAGACCCTGGTCCTCTATTTATAGCCCTCAGTGATAAGGATCTAGAGCCCTGGCCGTTGGCGCAAAATCTGGGCTCCAATAGACTCCTAACTGCCACAGATACGCGGGAAAAGCCCGGATTTGGCGGCAAAATCTGGGCCGTTGAGGCCAGATTTTCTGTTGTGAGTTAATTGCGAGGTTGTTATCCACGTGGCCTTCTGGAAGATCGAGTTGGCGCGCGGATCTCTCCTGATTCTAGATTCAAATCTTGGGCTCTTTTGGGCTTTGAATTAATCTCTTTAATTATTGCTAACTAAAGAGATTTTGGGCTTTTTTCCTTTTAAGTTGTGGATCTACAAAAAATAGAGAGAAAAGGATTAAAAATCACATTTTATTATACAATATGCATGGTATGGAAGTGGTAAAATATGCAAATATGTATAACAATCACACCCCCATACCTAGCTTTTGCTCGTCCTCGAGCAAAAAAGAAAGAAAATCCTAACTAATTTATTACACCACTTTCGTAGGTGACATGATTGCACTGAGCATGTGCAACAAGCCGTTAAACCTCTAGGTTACCCTAGAGGAGGAGTGTTGTCTCCTGAGGGTTTTCAGCGGATTACACCCACAAAAATCCATAAAGAAAATAAAAGGGTTAGTGAAAATTTTGATCCATGTTTTAAAGATTCTAACTTGAGCTATAGGTTTCAGGTTACTCTAAACTTTTCATTCCTCTTATAAGTGTCTATTTGGAGTTTTGTTTACAATTTAGGTTAAGATTTTAGGGAAAAGATCAAAAATCGAATTTTGCATCAATCCTAGGATATATACATCTATAAATATGAAGGATCTTTCTTAGACTAAGTTCATTTGTTTACTTATATATATAATATATCTTTTTTTTCTTTTTTTTTTATACAATGTTTATTTATTTACATTTCCTTAGCATCCTTAGGCTTTCTAGTTTACCCTTGTAGCGAGTCTCTTACCGATGACTCCCAAACCAGATGGTCTTAGGGCACCAGATGAGAAAACATCCCTCAGCTTCGATGACTCAAGTAAAAAGGCCACAAAGGAATTTAAGGACTTAACCACCTTTAGGCGTGATCGGCAATGCTTCTTGAGGCACGACTAACCAGCTTAATCAGTGGCTAAGTATTTATTATTTATTTATGTACATTTTTTTTATATATATATATATTTTTTATTATATATATATGTAAATAAAATCACAAAGTCTTTGATTAATCCTTCAATATGTTTAATGTATATATCTAAAGAAAGAATTAAAATCTAGTAATTTTTCTAATCCTTTATTACTTAACCTAAAAATCTAACAAAACTCTTCTTTTCAACTTATAATTAGAAATCTTAGTTAAGAGTTTCCTTAATCCCTAAATTTCAAGTTTGATACTTTAAACATGGATCAAGAATTTTCTCTTTTTTTTATATATTTTTATTTTCTAAAAGAAAAGTAAAATCTAAAAAGAAAGTAGAAAATCTATAAGAAAGGTAAAATCTAAAAAAAAAAAAAACCTAAAAAGAAATTGAAAATCCTAAAAAATAAAAGGCCTAGAAAGAAAACGAAAAATCCTATGTTAGCATCTACCCCCCCATACCTATCCCATGCATTGTCCTCAATGTATGAAAGATGAAATGATGCATGAAATAGGTAAAGGATAAAGCTACTCCCTCTGTCGCTTTGGACCTGCGGTGGTGCTAGGTCCAGCCGACTGTGATCTCCTCAATGCTGCCTCCATACTACCTAGCCGAGAGGATTGCTCCTCTACCTTCTTTCTCAGCCTCACTTGTCCCCTAAAGATTTTCTTCATGCCCTTCCACATGATGGACATGAAGGTTTGTGACTCAGTTGGGGGGTCCTGCCTCCAGAATTGGGGCTCATCTATCTCCTCCAGGCTTTCCTCCGAAGAGGACTCCACAGGTACATCCTCAGGCTGGGCACTGGGTGTCCAGAGCACCTACAAGCAACCATTATATGAGCTTGTGGGTCTCTCTACAGTAACAGACACTCGGTCAAATGTATTAAAGACAGCGTCTGATATGAACTGTTTACACAGACGTGTGATTAAGATTGAATGGGAATGCTTTGGACCCCGAGTGCGGGAGGAATGTTCAAGAATGGCACGGAAGATGGCCCTATTCAAACAGACCGTGTGGTTATGTGTCATTAAATCATGGATTATTTGTAACACGGGTCTGTTAAAGGAGGATTGATGGTCAAGCCCAAAAATGTTGCGTTGGACCCAGCGTCCAATGCAATGAACATTTCGAAAAGTCGTGTTGGCTTTGAGCCCACGGTCCTGAATTGTACAGCGGACGCCCATGATGGGTATGTAATCTAGCAATGGCAAGGGGTCGCTATGGTGGGGATGAATGGGGACATTAGTGATTTCAGCAATTAGTGGGATTGTGATAAAGATGTCACCGAATGGCATGTGTACTACAAATTGGTGTGTGTCAAAATTCACAGATGCATGATCAATTGAATGATAAAAAGTAGTGACAAGATCAGGGCAATAATATGCATCGTAGTCATTGTTATCATAGACCAAAGAGTACCAATTCCATGCACGTATTCTATCCACAAAGATGTGCCCATACCCCCCACTATCATTCAAAAGTATGGAAAAATCCCTCTCTACAAACAAATTCGGGGCCATGTATGATAATGGAATTAAAGCAAAGGATTAAGTATGAGAAATCAAACCACCCCCGGAGATCATGGGGGGAAATCCAAAAACAGATGTGCAGAAGGCACCCGGGACAGAATCTGGAAGAATGGCTCTGGATCTGCCACCAGAAGAATAAATCAGCCGGCCAGAAATTTTCTGGGCGCCAGAAGTGCCGGAGTGCGGTGGATCTGCGGCTGAAGATGGGAAATTGCGGCAAAAGGAGGTTCCAGGTGAAGGGAAAATTTCAGAGGTCGGCTTCGGGAAGAAGGAGTTTAGATCTGAGGGTAAGTCTGCGTTTGAGGGAGGAAGGGTAGGTGAAGAGAGCATTTATAGGGGGTAAGTAGAATGACATTTCCAATTTTACCCCTAGGTCAAAGGTATATTTACAAACCTAGGGTAAAAATGGAAAATGAAGATGACCCTAGGAAAGAGGTAAAATCCTAGGAAAAAGTCTCTTATTATTATTATTTTTTTATTTTTATTTTTTTTTATATTTACAAAATTTTATTTACAAAAAATGGTCCCAAAATGATATGCAGGGAAAACTTGGAAAACTATACAGATGGAATGGTCACAGATAAACTGGGTCAAAAGACCCAATTCATGAACTTCGTGTGACACGGAATCGGTGGTAAGGAATGGCTTTAAACGTTGACCGTTCACAGTGAATTTGTTGCCATTATTCGGGTCAAGAATCTCAATCGCACCATGTGAGAAGACATTTTGAACAATGAATGGCCCTGACCACCTGGTTCTCAATTTACCAGGGAAAAGGTGGAGTCGTGAATTATACAACAGAACCTTTTGTCCTACGACAAAAATTTTCCGGTGAATGAATTTATCGTGAAAAAGCTTGGTTCTGTGTTTCGTGATCCGAGCATTGTCATATACTTCGTTTCTTAACTCTTCAAGCTCGGATATCTGCAACTTCCTTAAAGCACCGGCTTTATCCAAATCCAAGTTTAGCTGCTTTAAAGCCCACATTGCTCGGTGTTCTAATTCAACAGGCAAGTGACAAGGTTTTCCAAATACAACTCGATATGGAGACATACCGAGGACACTCTTGTAAGCGGTCCTGTATGCCCATAAGGCATCAGTGAGTTTGATGGACCAATCCTTACGGTTCTGTCCCACAGTTTTCTCCAAAATGTTTTATTTGTCTATTCGTGACTTCAACTTGCCCATTGGTTTGAGGATGATAAGCCGTGGATAATTTTGTGTATAATAGAGTATACGCATCAAGGCTTCAAAAGCCCTATTGCAAAAATGACTCCCATTGTCGCTTATTATCGCACGGGGGGCTCCGAAGCGAGAGATGATGTTTTCTCGTAAAAACTTGATGACAACATGGTTGTCATTTGTCCTTGTTGGAATTGCTTCAGCCCATTTGGAAACATAATCTACGGCTACCAAAATGTATTGGTTACCATAGGACAGAGGAAAGGGTCCCATAAAGTCGATGCCCCATAAGTCAAAAATTTCGACTTCCAAATGGGTGTGAGGGCATCATATCTCTCTGTGTGATACGACCCATCATTTGACACTTCTCACATAGCTTGCAAAAAGTATATGCATCCTTAAAGAGAGTGGGCCAGTAGAATCCACTCTGAAGACTTTCTCAGCAGTTTTCGTGGACCAAAATGTCCACCACAAGCTAACTTGTGACAAAATGTCCAAACACTCTGATGTTCATCCTCAGGAAGGCACCTACATATGATTTGGTCAGGACAATATTTGAATAAATACAGTTCATCCCAAAAGAAGAACCGCATTTGACGCATGAAACGGTGTTTTTCTGGCCTGACCAATGAGAAGGTATTTGCCTGGTAGCAAGGTAATTCACTATGTCAGCATACCAGGGCTCTCCACACATCTCAAAAATGTGCTCGTCAGGGAAATCGTCATTAATCAGTATTCTCTCTTTAGGTGCATTTGGGATTCTCGACAAGTGATCAGCTACCACATTCTCAACGCCCTTTTTATCTTTAATCTCCAAATCAAACTCTTGCAAAAGAAGTATCCATCGAATCAGTCTTGCCTTAGCATCCTTCTTTTGCATTAAGTATTTCAGGGCGGAGTGATCAGTGAAATAATAGTCCTGGACCCTAGCAGATATTGACGAAATTTCTCCAACGCAAAGACAACTGCTAAAAATTCCTTTTCAGTAGTTGTATATTGAGTTGGGCTTCATTCAGCATTCTGCTAGCATAATAGATTACGTGTTGCCTATTATCAATACGCTGTCCTAAAACGGCGCCTATAGCAAAGTCAGAGGCATCACACATAATCTCAAAAGGCTTGGTCCAATCTGGTGCAGAGATGATCGTGCTGAGACAAGTCTACTTTTAAGCTCTTTTCACGATTTTTGACATTCCTCATCAAATATAAAGGGTACATCCTTTCCTAAGAGATTTGTTAAGGTCTTGCAATGTTGCTAAACCTTGAATAAATCGCCTATAGAAGCCGGCGTGCCCTAAAAATGATCTAATGTCCTTTAAGCATGTTAGTTCAGTGAGCTTCGTTATGACTTCCACTTTAGACTTGTCCACCTCGATTCCTATTCTTGATACCTTGTGCCCAAGTACGATTCCTTGCTTGACCATAAAGTGACACTTTCCCAATTAAGTGTTAAATTTTTCTCCATACAACGTTGTAACACCAACTTCAAATGGTACAAGCATTGCTCAAAGGAATCCCCATAAATCGAAAAATCATCCATGAAAATTTCCAAAAATTTCTCCACCATGTCCGAAAAAAGGCTCAACATGCAACGTTGAAACGTTGCAGGAGCATTGCATAAACCGAAGGGCATCCTTCGGTAAGCAAATGTTCCAAAAGGACAGGTGAAGGTAGTCTTATCTTGGTCCTCAGGAGCGATCGGGATTTGATTATATCCTGAATATCCATCAGGAAACAGTAATACTCGTGTCCCGCCAATCTCTCCAGCATTTGATCAATGAAAGGAAGTGGAAAGTGGTCTTTACGTGTGGCAGTGTTCAGTTTCCTGTAATCAATACAAACTCGAATCTTCGTTGGAAGACGTGTTTGTATCAATTCTTTATTCTCATTTTTCACCACAGTAAATCCTGCTTTCTTAGGCACAGCGTGAACTGGACTTACCCTTGACTATCGGATATGGGATAGATAATCCCATTGTCTAATAGTTTCAAAATCTCAGATCTAACAGCTTCTTGCATAATTGGGTTAAGTCTACGCTGTGCGTCTCGTTTAGGCTTGGCATCTTCCGTCAAATGAATCCTATGTTGAACAATGGAAGGACTAATCCCCTTGATATCAGCCATGGTCCAACCAATGGCCCTTAACACAGAAAGGAGATCCTCTTCTTGTTGTTCAGTGAGATTGGATGCAATTATTACAGGAAAGGATTCCTTCTCATCCAAGTATTTGTACTTGAGATGGTCGGGAAGAACCTTAAGCTTAGCAGAAGGGACAGGATCTATCACCGGTTGTTCATGGGCAAGGGAAGAATAGGGATGGAATTAGTGGTCCTTTCAATATTTGATTCAACAATCTGATCAAGGTTGAAGTCATCTGACTCCAACTCAAATTCCTCTTCAGACTCATACTCCACCTCCTCAACATGTTCACTAGTTAATCCCTCTATCAAGTTTACTTCAAAGAGTCATTGTCCAAATCCCTTGGCTGCTTTCCCAGATGGAAAACATTCACCTCTTTTGTCATATCTCCGAAAGTTAGCCGCATCGATCCATTTCTACAGTTGATGATCGCATTAGCGGTGGCTAAGAAGGTCGTCCGAGAATGACAGGTGTCTGTGCTCTGTGATTTTGTACGGGTTGTGTTTCAAGAACAACAAAGTCTACGGGGTAAATGAATTCCCCGACCCATATTAAAACATCTGTAATCTCTCCCTTGGGAATCTTTACAGAGCGGTCAGCCAATTGTATAGTCATCTGGGTTGGACGAAGGTTGCCTAACCCTAACTGCTGATACACGGAAAAGGGAGAAGATTGATGCTCGCGCCCAAGTCTAGCAAAGCCCTATTTATGGTGGTCTGCCCTATGATGCAAGAAATGGTTGGGCTCCCTGGATCTTTGTATTTCACAGGTTGGACCATTGAGCAGTTCACTTATGTTGGAAGCCAAGAAGACTTTTTTAGGGACATTTGCTTTTCTCTTTTTGGTACACATTTCTTTTAGAAACTTGGCGTAGGATGGGACTTGTTGAATAGCATCAAGGAGAGGGACATTGATTTGAACTTGGTTGAATATCTCTCTTATCTTCTCCATGTGAGCATTCATCTTATGATTTGTGAGCCTATTTGGGAATGGGACAACAGGCTTGTATGTTTGCTCATCAACTTTCTCTTTTCCTTTAGACTGGGAAGTGGATGGTTGTGTGCTTGAAGAAGGACTATCTTGAATCGGTTGAATTGGAACAGAAGGTGGTGGTTTTGACACAGATTTGGGAGACTGATTTGAAACCTTATTATCTACATGCTTCCCAGATCTAAGATTTGAATAGCTTGGCATTGGCTGGGGCCCAAGTCTTCAACTTCGTGCAGGGGAAAATGAGTTTTGGGATTTGGCACAGGTTAGCTAGGTAGCATTTCTTTTTGTCTTTCAGTCAGAGAATTAGCCACTGCCCTATCTGGATTTGCAATTTGTTCATGTCCTGCTGCTGATTGTTCATCATTGAAGCTTGGGTCTTAGATAAGGTCTCTATCATTTTCTCCAATTCAGAAATTCTCTTGTCTGAAGGTTTGATGGTGGATGATGCTGATACTGGGGCTGAAAATTTGCTTGGTAAGGCACAGGATTTTGGTATGACTGGAATCTGGGTGGACTCTGGTATGAATGAACATTTGGTGGGTTCTGGTGGTAAGTCGGTGGATGAGACTGAGCAGGGTATTGTTGTGGAAATGGTTGTCTCGGCTGCTCGGGACCAGACTGACTCCAAGAAAATTAGGATGGTTTCGCCATCCTGGATTATAGGTTTTGGAGTAAGGATTGTAAGTGGGTCTGATGTACGCGACATTCGTACTCTCCTGAAACATTTGAGTTTGATAAACTGGACACTCCTCAAACAGATAATTCAGATCATGGCAGTAGGTACAACCCGAGTTTACCACAGGTGTTGGGTTGACCTGATTAACAGCAGAATTTTCCCTGGACTCTAGCAACTCAATCCTCTTCATCAATTGTGTAATTTTAGCTTCTGCAGCTATCGAGGATTCTATGGAGTGTAAACCAGTTCTGAAAATTGTGTGTGTGGGTTTCTCAGTACATGACTCCCACTGGATTGTCTTTTCAGCTAAAGCCTCAAAAAGATCCCAACCCTAATCTTCATCCTTCTTTAAGAATTCTCCTTGGCACATAGTTTCAAGGAGCGTCTTAGTCTGATAATCGAGCCCATCATAGATAATCTGGCACTGGCGCCATTTTTCTATACCGTGATGGGGACACAGGGCTACTAGGTCTTTGAAGCGCTCAAAGTACTTCCAAACGGTTCATTTGCTTCTTGTTTGAATTGCATTATATTCTTCCTCATAATGGCTGTCTTATGGATAGGATAAAACTTTTTAAAAAGACCTTAACGAAATCATCCCAAGAAGAAATTGAGCTGACTTGGAGATTATAAAGCCACTTCTTAGCAATATCCTTAAGTGCGAAAGGTATAAACCTAAGTCTGACAGCATCCTCGGTTAACTGGGAAATTCTCATCATAAGGCATACTTCTTCAAACTCTCGGATGAAGAAGTACGCATCCTCAGATTCAAGGCCATGGAATCGTGGAAGAGTGTTTATAAACTTGGGCTTTAACTCAAAGTTACTTCCATTTGTGTTTGGGAGGAGAATGCAAGATGGAAGTGATGTGCGAATAGGATAGAACTTGTCTTGCAACGAAACGTTGTTGGTCATGACTGGAATTGTGTCGAGTGGGTGTATGTGCTAGTGTAGAAACTCTCACAAGCCTAGCAGAATTCGGATCTCGATACCACTCTTGCATACAATTACACAATCAACGTGCACCGATCACACAGGCGAAAAATGAAAAATAACAATCAAGAAAAAAGAAAAATCAATCCAGCTTTCTAGGTTTCCTGGACCTAGACGACTCCTAACTTTAGATCGTCCACAGGAGGTTTGGTGTAGACTTTGACTATAAGCAAATCAGCTAGGGAAGGTCAAGGTGGTGGGGAGGTTTTCCGTCAGAGACGTTCCTTAATTAAGTAACCAGCAACCTTCGGCTTTCGGCCCTCAACCCTTTCCTAGACACTGATTTTACAAAAGTCAATTTCCAACACTTTTCCCCTTAGGATAATCTCCTAAGTGAGTCCGAATGTTCCTAGGGCCAGCGTCTAGCAGTTTTTATTTAGAAGCTTAGGATTGTGAGTGCGTGGGAAAATGATTTGTGGGCTAAGGAAAGGTTGATAAAATCCCCACCTTATCTTTTTTATGGGTGATGCCCTTAAGTTGATTCGTGCAAGTGTACGATATAACAAACAAGGTTCACTCAAAGCTTAATTAAATCAAACAAAGAGTGAGTCCTAGTCTATATTCTATGCTTACGTACCTTGCCTCCAGCACTCTTCAACAGTAAATGTAAAGGAATTGAAAGACACGTGCCTAGAATGCAAATGTCTAAACAATTTTTTAACTTTGCAACAAATTTTTTACTGTTGATTAGCAATATAAGGTGAAGCATACAAGATTTTATGTATTGCAGCAGCTGTATTTTGCAGTGAAGCAAGCCCTGCAGAAAAGTGGTCAGTAGTCAACTCCTCCTTGCCGCAATTCTGCGGCAAAACCCAGAATTTGCGGCAATTCAGAGGGATCCTGGTCTCTGCTTTCGAGAGCAGAGGCCTAGGTCCACTTATATGTTTCTGCAATGCAAAATTTTCTGTTTCTTCAACCTGTAATCTGCAACAGAGAGAGAGATTCGTTTAGTTCTTCACTTGAAATCAAAAACCGTTGCTCTCCCCGGCAACGGCGCCAAAAATTTGATTAGGGAAGGATGGTGTGAAGTTATTGCACAAATATTCAATGAAAGAGGAAAAGTTTAGAGTCAACCTCGGTGCTTGGATCACTTCACAATGTATTTAAGATGGTTATATATCCTTTCCAATCTCCGCTATAGCAATGGCTATACCGGTTCGATCCTCGAGGAGAGCTCACGTTAGAAGTTTTACGGTTCGGAGTGAAGAAATGAAACGAAGATTCTTCTTTGTTATTTACACAAATGCAAGAAACATGGAAAGAAAATAGAAGAAGTGGTTGATTTGTGCATGATGGAAAAGAAATCAAAAGAACTTTAGTAAAGTGTATTGCTAAGAGAAAAGAAGCTAGTAAAGAAAATGTTTGGAAGACTTTAGATGAGAAAGTACATGGCTAGCTAACTTTACTTCGCTAACTTACTATACTCAATGGTGATGCTTGATTGCCTCATGTTGATTCATTGGTAATAGAGATTACTTTGCTTGTTTGTTCAAGTACTTTACCGTTTTGAAGATGAGTGTTCTCTTGTTCTTAGCTTGAAGCCTCATATTGATTCATTGGCTCTCTAGATAGATTTTCAATGATTAACTCTAGGATTGGTACTCAAGGGATGCTAAGTTAGAAGAATCAACATTCATTTAAACATTCAAGACATAACAACAAATTAGCTTGAAGTAAAGAAGTTATTCTACAAGTAGCATATATTTGGTGATCCATCTCCATGTTCCATCAAGGCTCTTGTTCTAGACAAGGCTCTAAATGAGGCACACATGAGTCATATGGAGTTTGTACAAGCATTCACCAAGGGAAAGCAACTCTACTTCTTCCTTGTAAGTAAAAGAAACTCTCACAATGCAAGTATAAGATAAGCAATCATTCAAAGAGATAGAAGTTAGCTATGTAAGTTGTTAGCTAGCCATGCAATAGAAATTTAGCTATCCATTACACAAGTAACAAAGCAACAATTCATGATGTAAAGCAAGAGAAGTAAAGCAATGAAAATGCACTAGAATGAAAACAAGTAAAGCAAAGTAGAGCAACGTACTAGAGCTTGTAAAGAGAAGAATGAAGCTTTGATTAATCCTTGCTTACAAGTAATGTCACCCCTTGCTTACAAGCTTTCAACAGCACTCTCTTTCTCTCTTTGACAAAATCTCTAGGAGGAAGAAGATGATGACTAAAACCTAGGAGAAGACTAAAACAAAATACAAGAGTTTCCCTAGTTCTCTCCTCTCTCTTCTCTGCTTTCTCATGAAGACCATGGTCCTCTATTTATAGCCCTCAGTGAGAAGGATCTAGAGCCCTGGCCGTTGGCGCAAAATCTGGGCTCCAACAGACTCCTAACTGCCGCAGATACGCTAGAAAAGCCCGGATTTGGCGGCAAAATCTGGGCCGTTGAGGCCATTTTCTGTTGTGAGTTAGTTGAGAGGTTGTTATCCACGTGGCCTTCTGGAAGATCGAGTTGGCGCGCGGATCTCTCCTGATTCTAGATTCAAATCTTGGGCTCTTTTGGGCTTTGAATTAATCTCTTTAATTATTGCTAACTTAAAGAGATTTTTGGGCTTTTTCTCTTTTAAGTTGTGGATCTGCAAAAATAGAGAGAAAGGATTAAAAATCACTTTTTTATATACAATATGCATG
>JAVJIF010029224.1:0-47001 GCA_038442645.1 Agave tequilana | reverse complement strand
CATTCATACATCACTATGCCACCTACGTTTAGCTTCTTCTTGAGCATGGCTTCGTTACGTGTTAGCAGAGCATTCAAACGCCACTCCACCGTGTGTGTCTAGCCTCGATGCGAGTGTGCCTTTACCGTGTACGTTAGCCTGACGCTCATACATCCGCTTTGCCATGAGCGTAGTCTCACCGAAAGCATTAGTATCTAGCTACATGCTAGATCCTTCAGGAGCCAAGCTCCGCCATGTGCTGAGCATATGCTGACATGACCTAGCTTACTTCAGCTTAACTAGTCACGACCGGATAATTAATTAATTGTGATACCCCATTCCCGGACTATGTACCTAGATACGTGTCCAAAATTTTCACTCATATTTTTCTATTTTCTCTGTATTTATTTTTCTTTTGTTATTATTATCTTTTGTTAGATTTGATACTGGGCCCATATTTTGTGATTCAGAGTCAGCCCGAGTCTGAACCCAGTATCCGATCTTAGTAAAACTACTTGATTTGACTTTTTGATAGTTAGACTATACCAATTTTAGTTTTAGATATTAATATTTAATACTGTGAATTTTTCATAATTTTTTGAAATTTTTCTGAATTATTTTGAAAATCTCTTGAATCCGGTATCGACCGGTATCATTGATAAATTTCAGGACTTATAATTTACAAACGGGGCTGAATTTCTTGTTGGTCCCGAGATGATGCCAATGCGGAACTTTCTCTGTTGGCACTTATGGATCTAAATTACAAAGTCAACACAAATACTAAACAAAGAAGGATTAAAGTTAATCAAATAAATAAACTTGCAATAAAGGAAATCAAATCTCAGAAAAGTTTTAGACAAACGCAAACACGAAAGATTTATCCTGGTTCGGTTCTCGTGACTTACATCCAGTCCCCAAGCCACCCGCTTGAGATTTTCCTTTATCCTTGATTTTGTACACCCAAAATCACAACCATGCACACCACTTGACAAATCCCCTTTGCCAAATGTGTACACCTTCTCTTCCACCAAGAGAACAAACTCCACCTTGTACAACTGCTTCTACACCAAGAAGACACCCGTGTACAATGATTGCTTTGAGTATTACAACACTTTCCTATAAGCCTTGGTATTGTGTATGAACGTAAAAAGGCCTAGTATAGGAGAAAAACTCCAGAGAACTTCACTAGAGAATCAGAATTTGATGAAGAACTGAAGTGGAAATCAGTTTTCAGGTTTGGCAGAATATTTATTTAGAAAACTGAAGAGTAAGATTGGTATTTGGCCTTAGGATTAACCACCCTATTTATAGCTGCACTCTAGGGTAAGTTAGGGTAGTTACAGGTACAATTCAAAAGATTGAAACGTTGGAAAACGTTGCACAAAAGATCAGATAACAGAAACTGTTTAACAGTCAGAAACTACCTATAGTCGACTTGCCTTTTGAGTTAGTCGACTAGCCTAGGCAATTTTCCAAAGAGTAGTCGACTAGGTTTGAGTATAAGTCGACTAGGTCAAGATAAGTTCGAGTGACAGTTTTCTGGTTAACTGAATTAAGTCGACTGCAACTACTTTATAAGTCGACTGGATCATAGATTAGTCGACTAGGGGCATAGGATTAGTCGACTACAAGGTCTATTAGTCGACTAGGTTTGTCTGTCAAGTCGACTAATGGACAAACAGAGAGTTGGGTTTCTTTTGGACACATGACTAGTTGAATAGGGAGTTTGGTTAGTCGACTACCAAATGGATTAGTCGACTATAAGGAGTTATAAGTCGACTATATAGACATGATATGTGTGTGTGCATCAAGGCTTTTGACATGCTATTTCACAATTATAAACCACATCATATCAACTCTCTCTGGGACATCTTGATCATGAAGAACTCTTGATATATCTTGTGTTATAGCTCCAAATGAAATGCTTCACAAATGTCTTCATCAAAAATGTTCGAACATTCTCCCCCTTTTTGATGATGACGCTTTGTGTGCACAAGTGCTCCCTCTGCAGAAAATATGTTATATTTTCCTCCCCCTGCAGAAATTGGGTTATAACAAATATAGAAATACTTTGTTCTCCCCCTGCAACAAATATATCATTAGAATGTATATATATATATTCTTATCAACTTTTATATGGTACCTGCAAGATAAACATTAGATGGTACCAAACATAAAAGAACATATTAACCTGTAGGAGTCCAAATCCATTTAGAATTTGGTTTCCACCTATTAGTATACACATAATTGCATGAATCACATATATCATGAATGTATGATGCAATATAGGTATTTTTATCATGAATACTTAAATTCTTAGGAATCCATATAAACTTATTTTTCTTAGACTTTCTTTTTACAAAAGAACTATATGGATTACTACAATATGAAGAATTTTCAATATATCCAATACCATAATTATTATGTGACAACTTCCGAAAAGATAATAAATCATTCAACTTTTCTTTTCCTTGATTGAACTTAGTCACATTTTGCAAAATATCTTCATATTTCTTTTTGAAAACTGAAATATCTTTATCTAAAATAGAAATCCTTTTATTCAAAGACTCAGTTTTCCTTTTTAAGAAAAATGTTCTCATTTATAAACTTCTCATTATCATTTTTCAAAGATGATATGACTTTTTCAAACTCATCTTGTTGAGAATTTATAGAAGATACTTGTAAAGCATAACATGAATTTTCATTTAAAAGTTTTTCATTTTCTTTTGATAAAATTTTATTTTTCAGTTTTTCATTCTTTAGATCATTAAACAATTCATGAAATGCATCAGAAAATTCAGTAAATGATACCTCATCATCTTCGATGGCCATGTAACATAGGTTGACACGTTCAGTGGATTTTTCTTCGTCAGAAGATGAGGAATCACTGTTCTCCCATGAGGCTTCATAGTTTTTCTTCTTTCTGAACTTTTTGCTCTTGATTTTACCTTTATTTTTGAGCAATGGGCAATCCATCTTCATATGACCTGGTTTATTGCAATTAAAGCATTTGAATTTACCTTGCTTTAGAAATCTCCTGAATTTTTTTTGAAAGCATTGCCATCTCCTCTTCATCGTCATTTGAATCGTCCGTGTCGGAGGATGCATGGAAGGCAAGTTCTTTCTTCTTTGAGTAGTGTTGTCGTTCATCCTTCTTTCTTCTTCTTCTAACTGCACTTCTTATGCCATTAGATTACCGATTAGGTTTTTTAATGTCATAGTTGAGAGATCATTCGCCTCTTCAATTGCGGTTGTCTTCTTCTCCCATTCTGGTGTGAGTGCACGAAGAATCTTATGAACTCTTTCAACTTGGGTGTAGTCCTTTCCAAGGGATGCTAATGAATTGGTAATGTTGGTGAATCTTGTAACAATTTCGGATACGGTTTCATTCTCCTCCATTTTGAATAATTCAAACCTGTGGACAAGAACAGATATTTTAGATTCTTTAACTTTACTTGTGCCTTCGTGTGTTACCTGAAGAGTATGCCATATTTGATATGCAGAAGTGGCTGTTGACACTTTGTTGAATTCTTCTTTGGTTAATGCACAAAACAAGGCATTCATCGCTTTAGCGTTAAGGTTTGCATTCTTCTTTTGATCCTCAATCCAAGCGCTGTAGTTGGTTGTTGGTTTGGTGTACGATGCTTCAACGATGTTCCAAAGTTCGTAGTTGAGCGATTGCAAGTAGATCTTCATTCTACACTTCCATAATTGTAGTTAGATCCGTCAAATAGCGGTAGACGTTGTGTAGAATGTCCTTCCTTGAATTGGATGATGAAAACTCCGTTGCCATCCTTGTTGTTGACTAGGTATGCAGGGCTTATATGCCGGTTCAGGGTATGATACCAAATGTGAGACCTACTCTGATACCAATTGTTGGACCTCGCTCTGATACCAATTGTTGGTCCCGAGATGATGCCAAATGCGGAACTTTCTCTGTTGGCACTTATGGATCTAAATTACAAAGTCAACACAAATACTAAACAAAGAAGGATTAAAGTTAATCAAATAAATAAACTTGCAATAAAGGAAATCAAATCTCAGAAAATTTTAGACAAATGCAAACACGAGAGATTTATCCTGGTTCGGTCCTCGTGACCTACATCCAGTCCCTAAGCCACCCGCTTGAGATTTCCTTTATCCTTGATTTTGTACACCTAAAATCACAACCATGCACACCACTTGACAAATCCCCTTTGCCAAATGTGTACACCTTCTCTTCCACCAAGAGAACAAACTCCACCTTGTACAACTGCTTCTACACCAAGACGACACCCGTGTACAATGATTGCTTTGAGTATTACAACACTTTCCTACAAGCCTTGATATTGTGTATGAACGTGGACAAGGTCTAGTATAGGAGAAAAACTTCAGAGAACTTCACTAGAGAATCAAAATTTGGTGAAGAACTGAAGTGCAAATCAGTTTTCAGGTTTGGCAGAATTTTGATTTAGAAAACTGAAGATTAGGATTGGTATTTGGCCTTAGGATTAACCACCCTATTTATAGCTGCACTCTAAGGTAAGTTAGGGTAGTTACAGTGCAATTCAAAAGATTGAAATGTTGAAAAACGTTGCACAAAAGATCAGATAACAGAAACTGTCCAATAGTCAGAAACTACCTATAGTCGACTTGCCTTTTGAGTTAGTCGACTAGCCTAGGTAATTTTCCAAAGTGTAGTCGACTAGGTTTGAGTATAAGTCAACTAGGTCAAGATAAGTTCAAGTGACAGTTTTCTGGTTAACTGAATCAAGTCGACTGCAACTACTTTATAAGTCGACTGGATCATGGATTAGTCGATTAGGGGCATAGGATTAGTCGACTACAAGGTCTATTAGTCGACTAGGTTTGTCTGTCAAGTCGACTAAAGGACAGTGTTTGGGTTTTCTTTTGGACACAGGACTAGTCGACTAGGGGGTTTGGGTTAGTCGACTACCAAATGGATTAGTCGACTATAAGGAGTTATAAGTCGACTATATAGACATGATATGTATGTGTGCATCAAGGCTTTGACATGCTATTTCACAATTACAAACTAAATCATATCAACTCTCTCTGGACATCTTGATCATGAAGAACTCTTGATATATCTTGTGTTAGAGCTCCAAATGAAATGCTTCACAAATGTCTTCATCAAAACATGTTCCAACATTTCTTGAATCTTATTTCACAATGTTGCTCAGGGTAATATTTTTATTTTTTGAAAATTTTTCTGAATTAATCATAATTTGACCAATTAAAATAATATAATTATTTTATATCTTTTTTCTTATTTCCTTTTCTTCTCCTACTTTCTACACCATTTCTTCTTCCACTGACCACCACTCCACCGACTTCCCACACTGCCATCTCTCTCTCTGTCCTCTTTTCTTTCTCTTTTCTCTTTTAAGCTCTCTCTTTCATATTTTCCTATCTATCCTTCTCTCTCTTCAACTCTTCCTCTCTTTCTCATACTCTCGCTCTCTCTATTTTCTCAACACCTAGCCATCACACCCATACCCGACCACCCCTCCGACCACCACCATCGTCCCCTACTAATTTAAGTTATCCAAATAAAATATAATGATTGTTATGAACGAGTGATAATAACTATATCACTAGTTCTAGAAGAAGTGATGAATATTGCATGACTACTACATGAACGAGAAAATTGGATAAATATGATTAAATAAGCATGATGTGGTTACTTTAATTGATGTAATTAATTTTGTGTTAAACTTTTGATAAGATGTAGATGCATATGTTTGTTGATGACAGTTCTTGATAGAACTAGTTAAGGCTATTTACTAATTTGAATTCTTGATGGGATCAGTGATATATATGGGTGTGTCAGAGTTTGTAGCTTATGGAGGACGGGGCTGGAGGGATTCGGTAAGAGTCAAAGACGGAATGGAGGAAGGGTCGCGGAGGAATTTGGTAGCAGTTGAAAACGGTATGATGGAAAGAGCCAGAGGGATCCGACAGGAGTCGAAGACGGTGAAATATTGTTATTCTGTGTATGATTGATATATGTGTGTACGTGTGATATACATATGTGTATACACTTTACATGTTTTAGATGTGTTACTTGTATATGATAATTGTAAACCATCAGAATGCAGATTTACGAAATTGAAATGGAAATACCGACATCTATTGCTTATGCACACATTGATATGAACTTATTAACAATTTAAAGAAATTGGACAATCTATTTGAGACATTCATGTTCACTTACAATTCATATGAATGATCACATCTTTTACATTATGTACATTGCATACTAATAATATCATGTTTCATATAAAAATTTAAAATTACTTACTGAGCCCGAGCTCACCCAAATAGATTTCATGTTTTAGGACAAGTCAGGATAAATAACAGCTAAAAGTAAGGGCAGAGCACTAGAAGGACTCTGAGCACTCATTTTATAGTGTACTAAGCTCTTAGTTTATAATTGAATATTTTATTAAACATATATGTATAGTTGATGTTACTGAATAGATCAATAGTTGGTTATGTGTATTCACTTGTATTCTGGTTTTATTTGAAGATTTATAAGTAAGCGATGTCAATCTGAAATTGTATTATAAATTGCGTGGGATCTTGTTTATGAATTGATGGTTGATGTTAAGACCACTTTATATTTATATTGTATTAGGACAAACTCTGTATTATAGAAGAGATGCTACCAAAAGTTCTGATAAATTCAGAGATGATTATAAGAATTTTGAGATTTAATTATAAAATTGAATGTGATTAAAGTTAATTGGTGATTAAAAATCTGAGACCATTACATTCTAGCTAGGTTAAAATTGGGACTTATATGATGATCTTGATGATTGGGAATATGGTGATGAGCCGACGAAGAAAAGTGATGGCTCTGGGGAAAGCAATGGAGCTGACAGTTCCAGGGGTAACAACATTACCTCTTGAAGGGAGGATATGATGTATGGCAGTTGGGGAGGATAACATGTGTTCTTGTTTTGTAGAATTTGGGTAGAGGTACTATAATATCCCTAGTTTAAAATAGTGTATTTTAATTTTTTTTAAGTATTTATTTTTTACTTTACTTATCATTATATTTATTATTATTAATTGTTATTATCAATAGGGATTGTTACTACTATTATTTCATTATGATTATTATTTATTATTATTATTAGTATTATTATTATTAATAATATTGTTATTGATAAGTATTGTTATGTATTATAATTTTCGTTATTGCTATTGTTATTATTAATTATTTTTATTATAAATATTATTGTTAATTAAGATCAGTATTATTGCTAATTACTATCAAGTATTATTATTCATTAATATTATAATTATTGTTGTTGTTACTATTATTATGATTATGTAGTAGTATGTATCATTATTATCTCTTTCTAATCCTCCTAGCCTATACCCATTACTCATTAGCCCATGATCCTATACCCATTAGACTTATAAACCCACAACCCATTATCTAAACCTAAACTCATGACCCACTATCTACCCCCATATAATAATCTCTTAATTTAAACCTAACCCTAAACTAGTATTCTTCTGTAATATCCCTAGTTGATAATACATACTTGTATATTTTTAAAATATTTATTTGGTTTTGCCTATTAATTTTTATTATTATTAAATATACAAGTTATTTTGATGTATTAAAAGTTAATTTGAGTTTATATATTATTATTAGTGTTATTATTAATATCATTTTTATTGTTTATTATTTTATGGTAAATTGCTATTATTATTATTTTTGTTGTTATTCTTATTATTGTTATTATTATATATTATTATTAATATTGACTATTATTACTAGTAGTCTTGTTTCTAATGTTGTTATTATGTATTTTTATATGTTATTATTATTAATATTAGTATTATTGTTGTTTTCTCTTCTATTTTCCTAATCTGCATTCCCAAGCCCATTTTCCTAATCCCCAACCTATTAGACCCATTAACCATGAACCCATAACCCATAACCGAAAACCACTAAACCCAAACCCCCTATATAATTTTTTCCTAATCACTCTTAACCCTAACCTATTCTTCATAATCTTTTTCTTCTTCTTCCTCCCCAAACAGCTGCCCGTCCTCCTCCATCGTACGTCCTTCACCTCACCATCCATTACAACGCCGCCACCCACCATCTCCCCTCTCTGGCGACGATCCAACCTCCGCCATCTCCGCTGGAGCCGGAGGCATCACTGCGGCCAAAACCACTCTCTCCAAGGCCACCGAGCCCCAACCCTGAGATTGCCAGAGCTTCACCCTTGCCCGCACTCCTCCCCCCTCTTTCCTTTTCACCAACACCCACCATCACCAGCACCATCATCTAGCCGTTGCCTTCCTCTGCGGGAGACACCATCGGCATCACCACCCCCTTCCCGTGATATCATCTTCCTCCATTCCTTCCCTTTCTGCATACCACCATTACCACCACTGACACCATCTTACCCATGCGAGGCACGCCCCTCTCCTTTCGTTCCTCCTCTCCACGTGTGTCGCCCGAGCCGCGACAAGCCCTGACGCCATGATCTCCTCCACTCGCAAGAGCCCGAGTCCTCTCTGACCATGCTCCTCTACCTCCAGCGGGATCCGCTAGCTCCAACCACTCCCCGGAGTGAGCCTTCTCTATCTCTATCATGAAACCATCACGCTGGCGTCATCACCATCCCATGCTTCCTCCGCCGGCGAGCTTCGCCTGTGTCCTCCGGCAACCCTCGAAGCTACCCGCGCCCTCTCCCTCTCGCACTCATCCTCCCTGTGAGTTTCTCTCTCTCCCCCACCTCTGTATAACTGTATATAGGTGTGTTATTGCGATTGTGTAATGTGTGTTGTGTTTAATTTGTTGGTTGTGGGTATTTTAGGTGAATGTGAGAGTGAATGCATGTGTTTGTGCATGTGGGTATGTGTGAATATTAATGATTGAGTTAAAACCTGCACACAGAAAATGATAGTTTAGAAATTAAGATTGAAACATGTAAGGTTCTCAATGCTACCGCAATAGCAAGTGGCTATGCGGGTCGTAATCCACAAGGAGAGATTAGAGATGGAAGCATTTTAGTAAATTCTCTTAGTTCACTTGAAATGGTTAAAGTTCTTCTTTTAGTTCTTTAAAAGAACAGGAAAATATGTTACAGTTAAGTTAAGAAGAAAGTGGTAGATTGAGAAGGTGGAAAAAATGAAAAATGAATTTATATAAAGAAATTAAAAAGAGTGAATAAAAGAGTTGGGAGATTGTGGCGTTGGTGATCTAAACTAAAAGTTAAAAGAAAAGAAAGAAAGCTAAACTTAAAAGAAATACTTACTCTTTTCTGATTGATTACTTACGTTTAGTGGGAAATTGAAGGGGCGTGTAGATCCTTTATTTGATTGTAAAAAAAATTACAACAGATCAATAACCGGGTTACAAGAGAGGGAAGATATTTAAGCTCAAATCTCCCCTTTATTTAGTGCTGGGTTCTTGATGTGGCGATGAAAAGTGAATCTTGTTTTCGTTGACCGGGTGAACGTCAAGACCTCTTGGGAATCTTCTCTTTGGAGGTGGATGAAGTAACACAGTTTCTGTCCAACAAGAATCTCAAAGAGACTGTACGTAAAAATAAACTTGTACGCAGCAAGTTGTTAGAAGAGTTGAACTCTCTTTTTCTTTTTGCTGGAGATCTTGGCCCTTCTATGGCTGACAACCGAAGTTCTTTTGACCAGATCTTTTTTTTCCCGGCCCCTCTTCAATAGCAAACTTGGCTATTTATAGAGATTTCAGGGGTAAAAGTGTCCCTAAAAATACTCCATAATGGGGTTAACTCCCTTATTACGCATGCTGTAATTGACCTAGTAATGAGGCCAGTTATAACCGAGACGCGTGCTTTGAGCCTCGCGTTTTGCCACTGAAGTATGCTTGAGAAACGCGAACTCCCAGTTCTGTGTTAAGCTTCAAGTGAGATGCGGGCTTCGGGCTCTGCGTCTAGGTAGGATGTCTGAGATGCAAGTTTCAAGCTCTGCATCTTGGCCATTGCAGTAAGACAGAGATGTGGGTTTCGATTGCGTCTTGGTACTACAGTGGTGCTGAGACGCGGATTTCGAGCTCTGCGTCTTGGTTATGAAGACGCGGGTTTTAACTTTCACGTCTTGATGTTGCGCTAGTGGTTGTGCCACTTTGTGTCTGGAGTCTGGACTCTGTTTTCTGATGACTTGTCTTCAAATAATTTTTAGACAGTCTACAAAACTCCCTCCAAAGTTTTCGATATTTGCGGTTGACTGGAACAGATTTCGAAATAGTTTGGACTCTGGTTGAATTCATACTACTCATGATTGGAATGACAATCATTTGAGATACTCTGAGCTTGATCTTGTCTGGAGTATGGTCTTCGTGAGTATACTATAAATCCTTTGAAGTCACCAGAGATGATCATGGTGAGTGTCTAGATACGCAGTTCAGACCTCCTCGGTGCTCTGAGCTAGTTGTTGGTGTACTATTGAACCAGAGGTAAACAGTCGTCTGCTTGTGCCAGTATACTGTTGAACTGATTGCAGAAATAAAGACTGAATGCAAGTTTTATAGATGCAGGGGTCATAATGCTCTAGAGACGCAATCCTCACTCAGAGTGAGACGTATCTATTAATTTACTAAAGAAACGCGGCCTCTGGAGAGACGCGATCTTTGAAGTGAAGACGCAGTTCTCACCCTGTTGACTAGACGCAGCTCTAGTCTTGCTGAAGAGATGCGACCTTTGGAGGGACGCGATTTTTTTGAAACGCGAGTCCAGTGTTTTAGGCACCTTGCCACTGAAAAACACCTAGAGGGGGGTGAATAAGTGTTAAAGCTAATCTAATGATCTTTTTAAACAAGTATGAAAAATGATGCAACGATCGCCCAAAATAAGACTAGAAGCCGAATACCCAGTGAAGGGCTCTGAACTCCTTCCTCGTGATTCCTCTAGATAAGAGTTTGAGGTGCGTATTGCAATCTTGTTGTATGAGTATTGATCGACAAATTACCAAGGAATGAAAAGGATGCAATGATGAAGTGCACACAAGATATAACACAAGTTAGAAATAAAGAGCAATATCACAAGCTAAAATTGAAGAGCAATAAAGAGTAGCAAAGAAAAGAAATCAATCGCAAACACAAAGGGTTTGTTTCGAGGTTCGAGCCACCGCTCTACTCCCCACCTTCACCGCCGTGAAGGGTTTCCACTATATCCACCGAGGAATTACAAGGTCTACCGAAGACTAGAATACCGAACTCCACCAATTACAAGAGGTCTACCGAAGACCGGAGTACCGAACTCCACCAATCCAATCCTCTACCGAAGAGGAATCACAATGCAAGAAGAACAAGTAACCAAGTGATCAACAAGGGATCACAAACTTCTCTTTACAACTTCCTTATAGAATGAGGAGGATATTTTGGCTCAAGAAGTGTAGTGAGAAAAACAAACTCAGTTGAAGAAAATTGCTTTGACAAAGAACTAAAAATCAGTAGCCAAGAATGCTCAAAGAGAATTGAATGCTTTGAAACACTTTTTCTTTCTTTTGAAACTTGAAAACAATAGGTATTTTCTTATCTTTTGCAAGAGACCAATCCCCACTATTTATAGGGATTAGAGGTGATCAAAATATGATTAGAACTAGCTTGATAGGTCAGAAAATAGCTGCCAAAAATTCAGAAATAGCTGACACCAAAATCTCCAACAAATCCCAAGAGACAATCTCAGGAAACTAGCTGTTGGCGGCTGGAGACGGCTGTCGGTCGACCGGCCGGTCGATCGGCAGTCCAATTGGCAACTAGCCGTTGGACTCGGTCGACCGGTCGGTCGACCGGAAGCTAAAAGAAAATTTTGTTTAGAACTGTCGGTCCGCCGACAAGAAACAGATAGCAAAGTGGTTCCAGTCGGTCGACCGGTCGGTCGACCGATAGACGTGCACAAACACATGCACGCCCTGATCTCAAGGCTCGGTCGACCGGCCCGGTCGACCGTCCAGGCCTGGAATAGACCGGTCGACCGGCCCGGTCGACCGACAGGCCTGAAACAGAAATTTTATAGGATTTATTCTGAACTATGGAAAATTTTCAAATTATTTTGTAAGGAAATATGACTAAGTATCATGCTGAAAAGGTAGGTATACATGATATAAACAAGATATAAAATTTATAAAAATTTGAGTCATGTATAGAAATCAAAGCATGAACTTAAATCAAAGCCAAAAATAAAAACCGTATTTTGCAAAAAGTGTGTGTTTGCTTGAGCCAATTTAACATATCCTCATTCTTTAACAAACTAAGTCTTATATAGGTTCTAGGTGATTTCAAAGTCTTCAATTGGGCTCCTCCATATGTGATCTTGAAAATCTTGTATCTTGAACCTGAAATGAACCAACTTGAGTCAAAACGATCTTCATTTAGGGAAGTGCACATCATGAATTCTTAGAACCCTGAAACTTACTTAAACACTAAAAATGATTAGTACAAATAACTATATATGTTTTGTAATCATCAAAACTCAAAAACCGGTTGATTGTAACCTTGGGCCAACAATCTCCCCCTTTTTGATGATGACAAAACATACTAGTTATTTAAAAAATATGGGGAAAAGAGCTTGGAAGCTCCCCTCAAATCATGCTATGAATAAAAGAATGACTATATGCATAAATGAATGGCTATATGCATAAATGTATAAACACATTGCTAGGAGTACAAAACACATTTCTCAAAATTCTTTACTCAAAAACCAAAAATGCATAACTCCAAACTAACTTGTTATTACTTAAAAACCAAAACTCAAAATGCATAACTCCAAAGTATTAAAACTCAAATGCATAACTCCAAACTCAAAATGCATAACTCTTTCCCCCCTTTTTGTCATACATCAAAAGGGTAAACATAGTTAAAAATTTTTTCTTCAAGATTCCATAACACAAATATTCAATTCACCACAAATAAAGGAAATATAGCATAGTCTAGCGGTTTTGTAAAAATATCGGTAAGTTGAAAATCGGTAGAAACATAATCAATATCAATATCACCTTTCTCATAATGATCTCTAAGAAAGTGATACCGAATGTCATTCTGCTTAGTTTTACTATGTTGATTTGCATTTTTAGTCATATGAATAGTACTAGTATTATCACAAAATATTTTAATATGGTCAAAATGCAAATCATAGTCAAGGAGAGTATGTTTCATCCAAAGAACTTGTGCACAACAAGCTCCGGCCGCAACATACTCCGCCTCGGCGGTTGAGAGGGCTACCGAATTTTGCTTTTTGAAAGACCAAGAAACAAGACAATTACCAAGAAATTGACATGTTTCACTTGTACTCTTCCTATCCACTCTACAACCCGCATACTCGGCATCCGAAAAACTCGTCATGAAAAATTGTCCGGTCTTCGGATACCACAAACCCATTTCAATTGAGCCCTTAAGGTATCTAATAATGCGTTTTACCGCAACCAAATGGGACTCTTTAGGACACGATTGAAACTGAGCACAAAGACATACACAAAACATAATATCCGGCCTAATAGCCGTCAAATACAACAAGCTACCAATCATGCTACGGTAAACTTAATAACTACACTTATACCTTGTTCATCCTTGTCAAGCTTGGTGGTAGTTGCCATGGGAGTTTTGCTTGTTTTAGCCCTTCAAGCCCAGATCTCTTGATAAGTTTCTTCGTGTACTTGGCTTGATTGATGAAGATCCCATCTTTCCTTTGCTTGATTTGGAGTCCAAGGAAGTAGTTAAGCTGACCCATCATAGACATCTCGAATTCTTCCTTCATGCATGATTCAAAATCTTGGTAAAGATTTTCATTAGTAGAACCAAATATGATATCATCCACATAAATTTGAACTATAATTATATCATTTTCAACATGCTTTGTAAATAAAGTAGTATCTATTTTTCCTTTCTTAAAACCATTAGAAATTAGAAAAGAAGAAAGTCTTTCATACCAAGCCCTAGGGGCTTGTTTTAAACCATAAAGAGCTTTGTCAAGTTTGAAAACAAAATCCAGATGTGTAGGATCAACAAACCCGGGGGGTTGTTCAACATACACCTCCTCTTCAATAAATCCATTTAAGAAAGCACTTTTTACATCCATTTGAAAAAGTTTAAAATCTTTATAAGAAGCAAATGCAAGTGTCATCCGTATGGCTTCAAGCCGTGCTACGGGTGCAAAAGTTTCCTCAAAATCGATACCTTCGACTTGAGTGTAACCTTGGGCAACTAACCTAACTTTATTCCTAATGACATTTTCCGACTCGTCTAACTTGTTCTTAAAGATCCACTTAGTACCAATTGTTGGTCTATCGTGGGGCCTAGGAATAAGATGCCAAACTTGGTTGCGCTCGAATTGATTGAGCTCCTCTTGCATGGCTAGCAACCAATATGAGTCGGCCTCGGCTTCGAGGATGTTCTTGGGTTCAAAGTGAGAAATAAAAGCATAGTGTCCACAAAAGTCATGAAGTTTAGAATGAGTAGTTACCCTTTAGATACTTCACCTATGATAAGATCCTTGGAATGATGTGGATTGTATCTCCAATCTTTTGGAAGAGGTTGAGTAGGCTCCACTTCAACTTCTTAATTTTCATTTCCTTGAGCCTCATTATCTTGAACTTCATGTCCTCCATCATCCTTTGGCATGTCTTCAATAGTAGGTGAGTCCTTCAAAGTAGCTTTCTCCATGTCTTCATTTAAAGAATCTATTTCTACAACATTCTTAACAAACACATTAGATTCCTCAAACTTAATATGTATAGATTCTTCAATAGTCAAAGATGACTTATTGAAGACTCTATAAGCTTTACTTGTATTTGAATAACCAACAAAAATTGCTTCATAAGACTTTGCATCAAATTTACCTAAATTATTTTTTGTATACAAAACAAAACATTTACATCCAAAAACTTTAAAGTATGAAACATTTGGCTTTCTAGAAAAATAGATCTCAAAGATGTTTTTGAAGTATTTTTGCATAAGAAAACTCGATTTGATATGTAGCAAGATGTGTTAACGGTCTCGGCCCATAGATAATGAGGGAGACCATATTCATTAATTATTGTCCTAGCCATCTCTTGTAATGTCCGATTTTTCCTCTCAACGACTCCATTTTGTTGTGGAGTTCTAGGACAAGATAGTTCATGCTTAATTCCATGTTCTTCACAAATGTGTTAAAGGGTAGGTTATTGAATTCACCACCTCTATCACTTCTATTCTTAAAATAGAAGAATCTTTTCCTTTTCAACTCTTTTCTTAAAGACTTGAAAATATGAAAAGGCTTGATTTTTGTGCTCCAAAAGAAAACCCAAGTAAAACGTGAGAAATCATCAACTAAAACAAAAGCAAACCGATTCCCACTTAGACTTTTGGTTTGAGTAGGACCAAACAAATCCATATGGATCAACTCCAAGGGACGTGATGTCGATATCCTTGATTGACTTGAAAGAGGACTTGGTTTGTTTCCCAAGTTGGCACGTGTTGCAAACGCGGTCCTTTCAAAGTTCAACCAAGGAATACCTTTCACCATTTCCTTGTTGTTTAATCTAGATAGATGGTCAAAAGAAATGTGGCCTAATCTTCTATGCCACAACAAGAGTCATCATCGATGGCTTTCAAACATGTAGCATTGCAAAGCATATTAGACATGTCAATCATGTATACATTGCATTCACGAAAACCGGAAAATATACATGTGTTAGATTGTCTATCAATAACTCTACAAGCTAAATTATCAAAAATAACATCAAAACCTTTGTCACAAAGTTGACTAACACTCAAGAGGTTATGCTTGAGGCCATCAACCAAAACAACATTTTCTATTAAAGGGGATGTACTAAGTTTAACATTACCAATACCGATGATTTTTCCCTTGGCATCATCTCCGAAGGTGACGGTGCCACCTTCATGGTATCTTGATAGGGTTGCAAAGTTGTTGATATCCCAAGTCATGTGCCTTGAGCAACCACTATCAAGATACCACAATACTTTATGTCGTTGGGCCTTAGAAAGTACCTACATCATTTAACAAATTCATTGACTTTGGTACCCAAATTTTCTTGGATCCTTGAAAGTTAGTATTCCGAACCCAAACATTATGATATGAAGCATTAAGTCTATCATAGCAAAATCTAACTAAATGACCTTTACGGCCGCAATATGTGCATGAAAATACTTTACCATACATGTATGCATGATGTGTGTGTGGAGTGTGGACATGTTTAGGGTGTTTGGCATGATGTAATGATTGTGATCTATGAACATGAGCATGAATAGCATGTGTATGTTTCTTAGGGACTTGTTTCTTAGGAAACATAGCCTCTAGTCTATTCTTATCAAATTTACATTTTTTCAAGACTACTCCTAATGAATCAATTTTCTCTTTTAGCATGGAAATATCATTTTCATTTATTTGTGGAAATTTACCTTTGCAAGATAATTTATAGTTCTCAAAATCTTTTTGTGTGGAAAACAAGAGTTGAAAGCAATTCATCCTTTTCTTTTGAAAGAGTAAAAACCTTATTATTTAGAGATTCATTTTCCTTTTTCATTTTCAAATACTTCTTTTAAGAAAATCATAGTTATGTGAAAGTTCTTCAAAAGCTTCTCCTAGTTCATCCATGGAAAGCTCACAATCAAAAGAAGTGTTGGGAGTTATCTTGCTTGTGCTTTCATTTGCCATGAAGCACATGTTGGCGGTGTCGACTTCTTCCTCGGATTCACTCTCAGAATCCCAAGTAGCCCTTAGTGCTTTCTTTTTGTATGGCTTCTTAGAGGTGGAAGGCTTGACTTTATTCGGGCATTCCGCAACAATATGACCCGTCTTCCCACAATTGAAACAAATGATTTTCTTGTCTTCTTTACCTTGCCATCTCCTTTTATTTTGGAACTTTGCCTTGTTATATGATAGGTAGTAAAAAGTGCATGCCTACGAAAGTGAGTTAGGATAGATTAGTTTTTCTTTTCTTATTCTTTTTATTTTTACTCGAGGACGAGCAAAAAGATAAGTGTGGGGGTGTGATAGGTAGTAAAAAGTGCATATTTATCACCACATTTACTATCATATTTTCCTATTTATTCTTTTAATTATGCACTATTACTAATGTTTTATTATTTAATGTGTGCAGGGCTTGAGTAATTAAAAAATAAAGAAATAAAGTCAGAATGAAGCCCAAAAGCCCAAAAAGCCCATATGCAAAAATTGTACTAATTTAGAAGTTTCTACATTATCTAACCTAATCTAAACTTGGATTTTAAATTCTTTATTTAAAATCTAAGGGAGGAAAAGGAAGGATAAGATAGAACTCCTAATTGCTAAAAGAGGAGGAAAAGGATAATATGAGATGAAGTTCTACTCAACCAGGTTGCTTGCATCACAAGATGAAGATAAAGGAGAGAAAAATTCGGATTCAGACTGTACACGTTTTAGTATTCAGATCATAACTTTTGCTACAGATATTCAAATCCTATGATTAAAGATGCTCCAGAAAGAAGACTTGAAGGACTACAACTATTATGTTGATCAAACTTTCCAATTCAGTCAGACGATAAGCCATATTCGGTGATCAACATGATAACAAGTTGCAGGACAGATTTGAACTTCTATGGATAAGTCAAAACAAGTTTGGAGATAAAAGAAGAATTCAAATTCAGAGATATTTGCTCCTCTTATCTTCATATGCTTCTTATCCTCTGGTTTTCTCCTATAAATACCCCTGCATAGCAACAGAGGAAGAGCAGATCTCAGAAGCTCAAGCGCAGATTCAGAGACGGGAACTTAGGATTTTTCTCAGGCTAAATTTTTATATTGTAACTTAGGTTTTTTTTTTAGTTTTCTTTTATGTATTTTTACTTTTTCTTTATGTAACTGAGAGGAGAGACGAGTTTCATGGAGGAAGGAGATCAAGCTTGTACTGAGGTGACATGGAGGAAGGAGATCAAGCTTGTACTGAGGTGACATGGTGTAAGTAAGTTTTTTCTTTCATTGTTATAAGAATCGAATCGAAGTTTCTGTTTATTCTTTACTCTTGTTTTCATTTATTTTTCCTCTGATGTGTTTGTAATCCAAGTGAATTCAATAGCCTTGAAGTTGTCTTCTCCTTGCAAGTGCCTTGATGGCCTATGGTGATGAATAACCATTCTTTATTAGTTTAGCTCGCCCTTTTATTCGTAGTGTAGATCGTGAATGTGGAAGATCCTATACGCCATGCTTGATTTCCTTCAAAGACAAGGTAAGTCGTCGCAATGAATCCAAGGTATATGAGCACTGAAGAGGTAAGTAATTTTTAGGTTATTTTTCTTTTCTTTTATTTCTTTAGCTTAGATCACTAACACCAACAACACCCAATTCAATTTCTTGTATATAATCTATTTTCCATCTTCTTAATCTACCATATTCTTCCTAATTCAAACACTTTGTAACCTAAAAGAGAACTTACTTAAAAAGCTTCCATCGCTAGTCCCTCCCTGTGGATCACGACCCGCATAGCCACTTGCTATAGCGGTAGAATTGAGTACCTTGCACATCCTATTCTTAGATCTGAAATTCTGTATTCTTGTGTGCAGGTAAAACATCAATCATTATACATTCTCCGAACGTTCTTAACAAGAAGTGAAAGCTCCTCGTCATCTCTTCTTCATCGTCTTCGTTGGAGGATGTGGAATGACTCTTGAAGGCAATAGTTTTCTTCTTGGAGGGAGCCATTTCTTCTCTGCTTTCCTCTCCATCTCATGTCTCTTTAGGTTCCCAATGAGACCTATAAGCTCCATCTCTTCCTTGTCATTAAGTTCCTTCAAGGTAGTGGCTTTGACTTCCCAAGATAGGGGGAGAGCCCGAATGATCTTCCTTACTCTTTGGTGTTGTCAATGACGTCACCTAGAGAAGAAAGTCCATTAGTAATCTTTGTAAATTTTGTAACCATATCATCTATGGTTTCATTCTCTTGCATAGAAAAATTTTCATTTTGGGACCGAAAAAGGTCAATTTTTGCCCTCTTAACTTGTGAAGTCCCTTCATGTGTGACAAGCAAGTGAGTCCAAATCTCATGAGCGGATTTGCAATGAATAACTATAAAGATATCATCATCATTAAGTGCTTGAAGCAATGCATAGTGTGCCCTAGCATTAGCATCAAATTCTTTAGTCTCAATATCGGACCAAGTGTCCTCATCACCGGTGGGTACACTAAATGGTTTGGTCACCGCCTTTGCAACCCGACTTCCTAGGGATTGCAAAAATACGGTCATCTTAACCTTCCATATTGGAAAGTTAAGGCCATCAAATTTTGGTGGGGTCTTAATTCCTTCGGCCATTTTTACTAAGTGAATGAGTATGAAAAATGAATATTAAGCTTAGCAATAAGGATCTCTCTAAGGTTGTTAAGCCAAGAGCCTAGAGACCAAAGCTCTGATACCAATTGAAAAACACTTAGAGGGGGGTGAATAGGTGTTAAAGCTAATCTAATGATCTTTTTAAACAAGTATGAAAAATGATGCAAGGATCGCCCAAAACAAGAATAGAAGCCGAATACCCGGTGAAGGGCTCAAAACTCCTTCCTCATGATTCTCTATATAAGAGTTTGAGGTGCGTATTGCAATCTTGTTGTATGAGTGTTGATCGACAAATTACCAAGGAATGAAAAGGGTGCAATGATGAAGTGCACATAAGATATAACACAAGTTAGAAATAAAGAGCAATATCACAGGCTAAAATTGAAGAGCAATAAAGAGTAGCAAAGAAAAGAAATCAATCGCAAACACAAAGGGTTTGTTTCGAGGTTCGAGCCACCGCTCTACTCCCCACCTTCACCGCCGTGAAGGGTTTCCACTATATCCACCGAGGAATTACAAGGTCTACCGAAGACCGGAGTACCGAACTCCACCAATTACAAGAGGTCTACCGAAGACCGGAGTACCGAACTCCACCAATCCAATCCTCTACCGAAGAGGAATCACAATGCAAGAAGAACAAGTAACTAAGTAATCAACAAGGGATCACAAACTTCTCTTTACAACTTCCTTATAGAATGAGGAGGATATTTTGGATCAAGAAGTGTAGTGAGAAAAACAAACTCAGTGAAGAAAAATTGCTTTGACAAAGAACTGAAAATCAGTAGCCAAGAATGCTCAAAGAGAATTGAATGCTTTGAAACACTTTTTCTTTCTTTTGAAACTTGAAAACAATAGGTATTTTCTTATCTTTTGCAAGAGACCAATCCCCACTATTTATAGGGATTAGAGGTGATCAAAATATGATTAGAACTAGCTTGATAGGTTAGAAAATAGCTGCCAAAAATTCAGAAATAGCTGACACCAAAATCTCCAACAAATCCCAAGAGACAATCTCAGAAAACTAGCCGTTGGCGGCTGGAGACGGCTGTCGGTCGACCGGCCCGGTCGACCGGCAGTCCAATTGGCAACTAGCCGTTAGACTCGATCGACCGGTCGGTCAACCAGAAGCCAAAAGAAAATTTTGTTTAGAACTGTTGGTCGACCGATCGGTCGACCGACAAGAAACAGAGAGCAAAGTGGTTCCAGTCGGTCGACTGGTCGGTCGACCGACAGACGTGCACAAAACATGCACGCCCTGATCTCAAGGCTCGGTCGACCGACCCGGTCGACCGTCTAGACCTGGAATAGACCGGTCGACCGGCCCGGTCAAACGACAGGCCTGAAACAGAAATTTTATAGGATTTATTCTGAACTATGGAAAATTTTCAAATTAATTTTGTAAGGAAATATGACTAAGTATCATACTGAAAAGGTAGGTATACATGATATAAACAAGATATAAAATTTATAAAAATTTGAGTCATGTATAGAAATCAAAGCATGAACTTAAATCAAAAGCCAAAAATAAAAACAGTATTTTGGAAAAAGTGTGTGTTTGCTTGAGCCAATTTAACATATCCTCATTCTTTAACAAACTAAGTCTTACATAAGTTCTAGGTGACTACAAAATCTTCAATTGGGCTCCTCCATATGTGATCTTGAAAATCTTGTATCTTGAACCCGAAATGACCCAACTTGATTCAAAACGATCTTCATTTAGGGAAGTGCACATCAAGAATCCTTAGAACCCTGAAACTTACTTAAACACTAAAAATGATTAGTACAAATAACTATATATGTTTTGTAATCATGAAAACTCAAAAACCGGTTGATTGTAACCTTGGGCCAATAGCCACATGACCGACGGAGTTGAGGGGGCATCCTTCCTTTGACGCGCGAAATTCGCATCGTATTTAAGATGCATGCCACGCGTCAGGTGGGGATTAGGTCTCGAGACATGCGCCGCATATCTCTGCGGATCACTGTGCCTATAAAAGACAATAGTCTTTCAAGAATCATCATTAGACTCTTCTTCTTCTTCGCTGAGCTTTTTATCGAGGGTTAAGAAAAGCTTAAAGTTTTTTCCCTTTTCATCGTGTTCAACACCATTTTCACGATTGCGATGGCATCAAAAGCCAAGCATGTTGTTTCGTCCTCGAGTGTTGTTGCTCCTGAGACTCAAATGGGCGGTCCTTCCACACAGGAGGCCCCCATTTCAGGTAGTAAAACCATCTGATCTGGTTTTCACCATTGAAGAGGCTTAAAGAGTTCTTTTAACTCTTAAGTCTCTTTTGAATGTGAACCGCCAACACGAGGCTCATGCCCGTGTTTGATTTTCAGACGCAGCTCTTGAATTGGTAGGTAAGACGCTAGTTTGACGACCTCTGCGTCTTTGCTTCATCAACTTGAGTCCATATCTATTTGTTGAACGCGGGCCTCATTGAGCCCTGCGTTTTGAGCTCAATACTCAGAATTTTTTCTAAGTATGGGAGGTTCAGACGCAGACTTCCTATGATTCTCGCGTCTTTACGATTAGGCGCAAGTTTCAGTGATTCTTGCGTCTGAGTCCGACACTTAGAAAAATTTCTAAGTTATTGATTTTGAAATGCGGGTTCCATGCAGGCCTCGTATTTTTGAGTCTAGACGCGGATTTTGCTGATTTCCGTGTCTGAATTTATTCCTGCATTTGAATTTCAAGCATCTAACCATTTTCTTTCAGATTCTGACTAAGTGTTGTCTTCTTTGCAGTGCAATACTCTTCCAACCCCTTATCCAAGAAGTACCACTTTGGGCACATAGGCGGCGCTGATCGTAATCTGACCTTCGTGCTTCAGAAGGCTGCTCCTGTGACTAATGGTAAGTCAAAGAAGCGAAAGGAGAGGATCTCCAAGGCAGTATGGTGACCCTTCGAGAGATTATCTCTGACGGGCTGTTTGAGACGGATTCCCGCGCTCTGTTAAGGAAGCCTGCTTTCTTCTTTGGTGACGCCATTGATGAAGATGATAGGATTCTGCATGACGGAGATTATAAGTGGCTCCGTCAGATAGGGGACAGGAGGCTCTTTCTTCTCAATATGGAGAGGATGTATTCCTTGTCCCATCTTCAACATATATCTGTTCATCGTACGATGGAGTGGGATCTTTCCCGGTTTGTCTCCGGCGTTTCTCTTGACAGATTAGGTGACAAAGAAGTATACTCTGCTGGCCATGGGAAAGATGCCTTCGGTTTATTTTCTGGATTAGTCAGGCCTGAGTATCTGAAAGGAGAAACCCCTCAGCTTGGCGCCACCTTTGTCAATCAGTTTTTGAAAGTTAGGGGTTATTTTGCCGTTGACTTTCGTCTGCTCGGGTGGGTCCATTCTACCAACAAATCATGGTGTGGGTAGAATGGTTGGATTTGTTCTTGTTGAGCTCGGAGTTCTGCCGCAAAGGTGGGGTTATATCATTTAGTTAGGGCCAAACAGTATGGCCTCCCGCAGAATTCCCACAACTTTTATGACATCTTGGAACATTATAATCCTCTGACGAGCACATTTTTTACCCCAGCCGGAGAAATGGGGCTTGCTCTTCATGAGCTATATGAAGTCTCAGGGCTAGTTATGGGAGATGCCCCTTATAAAGAATAAGTCCCGAATTCTGAGGAGCTTCACCTCTTGAGGAAAGAGGACCCTCAGGTATATGAGACATACTGAGAAGTGTTGTGCCACTTTCACATCTGCGGGCAGATATCCTCTTAGAGGAACAGGGGTGTCATGCAGATGTCTCGGGCGAGCTATCTGTTCAATTGCATAAATGTAAAGGATAGCCCAGTGACTAGTTTGGCTCCTTGCACTAACGAGAAAATTGCTGAGAGGATCAATGCCTCTGCAAGCTCTTACACCACTGAGTCGAACGAGGACACTTTAAGACCCGACACAGTTTTTGAAAGTTTTGATCACCAGGCCCGAATTCCCATTTCTGACCGGGCTCTACTGGCAGGTTTCCTTATGTTGTGGTTGAAGCGTTGTGTGGTACCAACGCTGCCGCATAAAGTAATCGTTGCCGATGTGGTGTACATGGCGGTCTTACTTGCCTATGGGAAGTCTATCGCTCTCCTTCCAGTGATGGTAGCTAGAATTCAGAGTGGATTACGGGCTCTGGTTAAAAGCCTGTGCCAAGTGGAAGCCATTATAGATTCTGTGGGTAGGCCAGTGGTCGATCCGGAGGGAAGGCCGAGAGTGAGGACCGCTAACCCCAGGATCGAGCTTCCATATACGTACTTGATGGCCTGATACGTTATGCATTGCCCTTCACTGATGACGGCGGTGCCTCTCTCCGAAGGTTTTGTTCCCTTCTTGCAGAAGTTGGAGAATTCGAGCTGGTCTCACTACTATATGTTCTCTGTTTGGAAATCCATTCTGAACATTTCAAATTATCAGCTCGACCGTTGCTTCCCTGAGATTGCTGGTGCATCATACGGGGATAGGTTTGCCGACCTTACTGGATCAGATGACTTCACAAGGCTGCCATTGGGAGTCTTCTGGTGGCTGATCAATATTCGGCCTGGATATCTGACCTTCCGGTAAGGAGATTCATGTACGATCGAGCCTTACGTGCCCAGTCATTTTGCTCGGCAGTTCGACTATGATCAATTATATGTCAGCAACACTAACGCTGCCCTTTGCTTCAGCAGAAATTTATTTGAAGGTGCCCAGGCGTGGTACTACAGTGTAGGTGGAGGGACAAAAGTTATTTTCAGCCTGCCTCACAAGACGCCCAATTGTCATACCAGTCTCGGTTCTTGCACATGGTACTCCCTAACTAGTAAGATGCCTGATTTTAGAATAAATACCTCTTGCATTAAGAGCATCAAGGCATCTTATGAAACCAAGTTAGAGTCTAACAAACGTGTAAGAGGTATGCACGAGTACCAGGCGGTCGAGAGGGAAACAGGAGGGGAAGCAGGGATGGAGCCAAGGACAGTAGCACCTAAGTGGCCAAACGTTCTCGCGGCTCTGCTTCCAAGGGTGAGCCTATCTCGAAGAAAGTTAGGAGGGAATCGGAGGCTGAAGCTTTGATACCCAAGGTAGTTCCTCCTGGTGCTGAGGAGCAGGGGGAGGAAGAAGAGGAGGAAGAAGTTCCTGTCCTTCGATCTCGCGGTCTGCGCAGAAGGGGTCCCGTGATCGTAGAGAAGGGAGAGCTCGCGGTTGAACCGATTATGGCTGAAGTGGTCGAGCGACCTGGAGTTGACTGTGTGGGGAGGATGGCGTTGAGATTTCGGGAGTCTAAACTCAGCCTGGACCTTCTTCAGTTCATGAGAGAAGGGTGAAGCTGCAACAACCTGGGTCTCCAGTGTATTGATGCCCACCTCGCGGGTTATCGATCCCAGCCCTACTACCGGGGTATTCAGTGGTAAAGCCTCGATCGTTGAAACCTCTTGTGTTGAGCTATCGTCTTCATCGTCCGAAGAACATGGATATTATTCTGGCGAAGAAGTCGATTTTGGCGTCTTCCTGACACAAGCAAATTCTTGCATATCTCAGAGAAAGAGATACAGGGACACGTCCCTGTGACGGTTTCACCGATAGCAAGGATTGCCGCTACTGAAGGTATTTTCTTTGTCCTCCTGAGCTAATTCCCCATCAAGTTAGGAATAAGATCTAACATTTCCTTTTTACTTTCTTCTACAGGGTTGGCTGCCGGTAGTGAAGCCACAACTTCTTCTCATATTAAGGATATGATCCGGGAGCTGGCCCAGCAGGAGAGTCTTGAAGCTCCCGATACCTGGATGCTTCATGATGGTGCAACCGCCGAGGTCGGGTAGCCCTCATCCCCAAGTGGCTTATCCAGAGATTTGACATCTTCAGATCCTCGACTTGGTAAGAGAACACTGACCTGTTAGATACTCTCCTTTTATCATTACCACCGACATTTAATGTTGTGGTTTGCAGAGAGCACTGGGGTAGCTCAAGTAGAGGATCCTGCGGCAAGCATTGGCGTAGAAGATAGCACAGTTCAAACTTCGGCCGGGGAGCCCAGTGTCGTAAAGTTTGTTGTTTTTGTTGCTATGAAAGTGCTACAATAATAACTGTCCCGGAGGTATTGGCGACGATCAGTGTCTGACAAGCCTGTTGTCGGCCTCACCCCTGCACAAGTTGAACCGATTCTCGTCTCTCATTCTGTCATAGAAAGGGGGTCCGAGAGTACATTAGCAGGGTTATCTCCAGCTAATAGCATCATGAAAGAGCTAGCACGTCAAATAGTGCGACAATTTTTTTGCTTCCATGAGGTCCTGTATTGACTTGGTCCTTTCGGAGGTAGTTCCTTTGAGTTTTCCTGGATGCTTCTCAAGAATCAGATCGAGAACATCAGTCACACTGGGAGTCCTTCGCAGGCTGGGGCGTGTCTTATGCTGGTTAAACAGCTGGGGAGCCACCTGAAGGAGCTCAAGACCCTAGAGAAATTGGCTCAATGGAAGAGGCTCGTTCAACGCTGAGTAAGCTCCTCGCCACTCAAGAACACGAGCGAAAAGAGATAGAGGAGCAAATGTCTGAAGAAGCCCGCCATCTCCAACACTTCTAAGCTGACTACCAAATACTGATTGGTGATTCAAAGGAATCTGAAATCGTCATCCAGAGTGTAGAGCAAGTTATCACCACTGCTCAGATTACTATTGCCAAGGTGCGAGCCTTGATTGAGGCCAATGAGCAGAAACTTGCTGTTGCTAAAAAAAGACTGGAAGAGCTAGAGGCTGCCAAGACACAAGTTCAAGAAAATCTTACTGCTCATTCCTCCAGATTGGAGTCTCTTTAGGCGCAACTGGCTACTAAGAGATTTTTGTCTGAGGAAGAGTTGCGGGTCCAAGCTTTGGTGGAAGCTGAAAAGGCACGTCAGCATGAGATGCATCACCTCCGGGGAAAAATCTGTTCTTTGGCGAAACAGGATTATTAGCCTTCTCCTTTTTTTTTGTATCATCCTACTTTTTGTAGCACTCCATCTGTCGAATAAGAGTGTTTGTGTTACTTTTATCATTTTTGAGTCAAATAATAAAAGTTCTCAAATTTTGTCTCATCTTTATCTTTTCAGACTCTTTTACTGCCTGGATGAACTCAGTTTGTATAGTCGTACTCCTTGACTGTTTATGAAAATGCAATCCTTAGTCATTTTGATAGGGTATGACCATGAATAATAAACTCAGGCTGTACTGAGTTCTTGAGCGAGACGCGACTCTCATTTGCAGTGCAGACGCAGTTTTAGGTTCTTCAAGAATGACGCAGGGGTCTCAGTTGGTTGGTGGAGACACAACTCTGACTTAATAGAGACACGACTCTGGACTCCTGAGAGGGCGCAAACTCAAGATATATTAAGTTCATGATTGAGACGCGACTTTCATTTGCAGTGGAGATGCAGTTTTAGGCCCCTCAAGAATGACGCGTGGGTCTTCAGCCGGTTGGTAGGGACGTAGCTCTGACTCAAAGAGACGCGACTCTGGTCTCTTGAGAGGGCGCAACCTTGAAGTGCGAACCTGCATTCTTGATAAAGGAGACACGGCCTTCAGGTTTAGGACATAACCTTCAAGTCTTGTGAATGGGTGTGAACTCAAGGTACAATCCCTGAATAGTCATGGAAGGTGGACCCAACTTACTGAGGAGACGCGGCTCTGGACCACTGCAGGAGACGCAGTTGTGGACTCTTCAGTAGGAATGAAAGGAACGCAACCCTCAGGTTTATGAAAGGTCGCGGACTTGTGGGCATGACCTTTGAGTTTGCACCTGACGCCGCTTCCTAAGCGCACATGCAGCCCATCTTAAACATCTTATTGGATCTTTCAATTTTAGGTCGACATTGAAGATTGGGGACTTGTGTCCTTCGATGTTTCTCAAAGTGGAAATCCACGCGTTAGCTCCTTATTGGACTTGATGTTCGTGCGGGAATTAACGCTGATGGCTTTGTTTTTTATGCCATTAATTGTAAGCCTTATGGCTTGCCTATAAATAGGCCCCACCCCCTTAGCAGTCCATTATTTAGACTGTTTCCCTTTAAGAGCATGGGCTCTGAGGGACTTCATCTTGATTTGTCTGTCTTCGCTTCAAGGGGATGTGTTCCAATGAACAGCAAGAACTCAAAACTTTCATGCTTTTCTTCAATCTTCTCTGAAGATTATCACTGTTAAGTGATTCCAAGATAAAAAAAGCATTACTTTAAGTGCTTTCACGGCCGCGCTTTGATGAATAAAGTTCAATTTCTAGCGAATTCTTCCTCGGGTAGGAATCATTTGTTGCCATGAAATACTCAGTCCTACAGTTTCTATTTTCCTGTCCATTGAAGAAATTTGATCTCTTGATTTCCTCTTGAAGTCTGATTGATGCGCTCGTGTTCGGTAGTCGTGTCTTTCAGACTTCTTGATGAAGCGCGCACTGGTTGACTTTCAATTCTAAGTCACAAGTCCTTTGAACGCGAGTGTGATAAACTCTGTACTTGGATCTTGAGATGCGAGCTTTGTACATGAAGCTCGCTTTTGAGGTTCTTGACTTAAGAGAATTCTAGCTCTTTTGAAATTCTGGACATGGATGTGGCAACCCCTGTTTCTCAAACGCGGGGTGGCGACCTCTGCGTCTGGGCTACCTTGCATCTTATATCTTGGACGCAAGCTAACACCAGATCGTGTTCAGATCTGCACTGGTCAACTCCGCGTCTGAAGTTCACAACTTCAATCTCATGTCTGCCCTTCAGCTTTTCTTTTTCTGCCTTAACAGAATTTTAACCTTTTGGTTTTTTGCTTCTTGCAGGTTCTGACAGCCTCAGTCAGTCTTTCGCATCTTCGCTGGGCTCATGGGAGAATATTTCGACCAACCAGCTTTTTTGAGCTCTTGAGATATCCGTCAAGACCTTATTGGACATGACGCACCAGCACTGCCCCAGGTTTATCATGGTCACAGTGGGTATGGTGTCCCTGAAGGCCAGGAAAGAGGATGTCACCAGTAAAGTCTCGGATCCTCCCTTCACCAATCTTACCTCCAGAAGTGACATCGATGAAAAATTCATGCTCATTGGATGACTTTCTGGTGGTGGAGATGCTCATTAAGCGAAGGATTACGACCCACACCAGTTGGTCGGGTGGAATAAGAATGTTCCTCTGCATTTTGATCTCGAGAAACACCATTGTTCTCGATTAGCAGTGAGCTTCTTCAATGTTTACATCATGCATCATGATGTAATCATCACTCGGTCGTCTCAACACTGATTAACTGCAACATGACTCAGTAGAAGAAGAGAGGAACCTTTCTTCAGCGCTCTTCCAAACATCTTGTATTGGGAGCGGTGTAGATGTCTTGAGGAGTGAGTGCAACCTTTCGCTGGGAGAGAGGGTTTTCTTTGTACTCCTTTATTATAACATTCAATCTTATTGTATAAGAGAGCGTCTTGTATCACTTTCATATGTTTGAATATAAATAAAAGTGACACTTTTTCTTGTCTTCTGATATGTCTTGAATTCCTTTTTTGCATTGAAAATCAGACACATAGAAGTAGAAACTCTTGACTTGCTAAAAAAAATAATTTAATAAGTCAAAGTTGGGAAAATTCCGTTTCAGGAATTTTAGATTACTGTCAGAGGTGTGATATTAACTTGACAGGAATGTGGGTTAGAGGTGTGATATTAAGTTGACTCAACGGGAATTTCAGCTTCATTTGGGAAGACTGAAAACATCACTGTCATAGGTGTAATGTTAAACTTGACAGTGAAGGTAATGCTAGAGGTGTAATTTTGAACTTGGCATTAATCATCTCAACTTCGATAGGGAAGTTTAAAGGAAAATTATTGTCATAGGTGTATTATTGAACTTAGCAATGAACTGGACGCTAGAGGTGTGATGTTAAACTTAGCATCACTTATCTCAGTTTCGATATGGAAGCTTAAGGGAAAGTGATTGTCAGAGGTTTAATATTGAACTTGGCAGCAACTTAATCACTGTTAGAGGTGTGGTGTTAAACTTAACAGTAATTTGTCAGAGGTATAATTTTGAACTTGACAAGAATTAGTTTGCGATAGGAGCAATTTTGAGGACTTGTCATTCTATTAATGAGAATTGACAAGTGAAATTTAGAATATCAGAGATTTAATTTTAATTTGACAAGAATTGATTTGCGATAGGAGCAATTTTGAGGACTTGTGACTCCATGTAGAGGAGAGACAAGTGAAGTTTATACTCATTGGGGAGTATTAAAAATTTTCATTGTCAGAGGTGTAGTGTTAACATAGCAATGATTGTATTTGTGGACCTACCGCTCTATGAAAGAGAATTGGTGGGGATTTTGGGTGAAAAATAAAATGAACTGTTAGAGGTTTAATATTAACGTGACAATCGTTGATTTTCTGAGACATGGGAAATTCGCAGAGGTGTAGTATTAACCTAACAACGAGGATTTTTAATGAGTTTTATTGTCAGAGGTTTAACATTAACTTGACAAATCCCGGATCATTTCATTAGGTAAATGAACACAGATATTTTTGTGGCCCTACCATTCTGTGGGTGAGAATTGGTAGGAGATTTTAGAGGAGAGGATGAGACCAAGTCCATTAGGATTTTTAGCAAACCCTCAGCTATCAACAGATTTGATGGGCCTTCACCAACCACCATTTGAGTTGGGCTAGCCATGCTATTCCCCTCAGCATGATAAGTTATCGAAGACTTATGTTGGACTTAAAAGCCAACATTTTCCTCTATCCTTAGCCATCGGAGGCGTTGAATGTCAGTAGAAGAGTAATTAAACTAAAACTGAAGTTCTGCATTTTGTTTCTTCTTCAAATTTTACATTATGCATCATGATATAACCAGCGCTTGATTAGCTTGACGCTGAATAGCCGTGATATGATCCAGTGGAGGAAGAAAGCTTTTCGTTGGTGTTCATCTTAGATCTAGAGTTTCAATCAAAGGTATAGTATTAACCTGATCAGGAGAAGAGTGCTATCAAGGATAGTTTTTCTTCAAGAATTTGCCGTTGATTGGCATCATGAGTGTATCACCATCTGAGGATATGAGGCGATTGCTTCATTTGAGTAGACTGACTCTACTACAAATGGTCCTTCCCATTTGGGCTGAAATTTTCCTTTGGTCTTATGCGTCATCACCATAGGTTTTCTAACAGCTAAGACAAGGTCGCCTTTCTTAAAAGTTCGCTCTTTGACTTTCTTATTGAAGGCTTTAGTAATTCGAACTTGATAGAGCTCGATTTGTTGTTGAGCTTGCAGGCATTTATCGTCCAAAGCCTCCAGCTCCTGGAGTCGCCGTTGATGCTTCTCCTCATTTGTCATCTCTGCTGTCAAGGCGACACGTAGAGATGGGATTTGAATTTCTAATGAGAGTACAGCTTCACACCCAATTACCAAGGAGAAAGGTGTAGCCTTTGTCGGGGTTCGAACCGTCATGCGATAGGCCCATGAGCATTCACCTAACTTGTCATCCTAGTCATATTGGCTTTTCATGATGAATTTCTTGAGAAGCTTTTCAATAGTCTTGTTGAAAGCTTCTGCGAGGCCATTAGCGGCTGGGTAGTATGTCGTTGAGGACACACTCTAGATTCTGAACTTGTTGCAGAACCTCTGAAAAGCTTGGCTGACGAACTGGGGCCCATTATCACGAACAATCCGCCGTGGTACACCAAAGCGGTAAATGACATGATGTTTAATGAATTTGACCATGTCAGATGCTTTTACCTCTCTCAAGGGAATAATTTCAGCCCATTTAGAGAAATAGTCGGTTATAGCTAAAATGAACAGATGTCCTTTGGATGAAGGTGGGCTGATAGGTTGACCACGTCCATTCCCCACATCTCAAATAGCCAGGTTGAGGTTGTAGAGCGAAGATATCCTGGTACTTGATGGATGAAATCACCTGGACCTGACATGCGTGACATCGTTTAGCGTAAGTGACGGCATCAGGGATCATCTTAGGCTAATAATATCCTAGTCTTCGGAGTCGATCTCCAAACTTCGGACCAGGCTGATGAGCTCCACACAAGCCATCATGCACTTCTTTTAGTACTTCCTGTGTCTCCTTTTGTGACAGGCAGCAGAGGAGGATCCCATCATGCGATCGCCGATACAGTGTTTGCGTGGTCGCATTGTAGTAAAATTTGGGGGCTTTCCTTCTAATTGCAGCCGCCTCTTTAGGATCCTCAAGAAGAATGCCGTACAGTGTATAGTCGATGTATGGGAATCGTCAATCCCTAAGTTTTGGACCTGTTGCAGTCTCTAAAGCTTCTTTGACTTGTAAATCTCTTGTCAGTTTTTGGTGATCTTCAAAAGCGAATCTTGGGCAGTACAAGTCATGGCTGTAGACAAGTATTTTCTCTACCACTCCAGCTGGAAGATCTAAAGAAGCAGAAGAGATGCTAGTGCATCTGCATGCGCATTTTGCTGGCGAGGTACATGATCGATGAAAAAGTTTTTGAATCTCTCGGCTATGTGAATAATTGCATTGTAATAAGATACTAAGTCTTCATGTCTGACTTCGTATCCCCCGCTAACTTAGTTAACGATGAGTTTAGAGTCAGCGTATGCTTCGAGATTTTTGACGCCAATCTTATCGGCGATTTGCATTCCAATTAAGAGGGCATTGTATTCTGCTACATTGTTGGAACATGGCTCGGTTAATGAGAATGCATGAGGGATTAACTAGTTCTGTGGGGAGACCAGTACTATCCCCACTCCTGCTACAACATGCCCTCGTGGGCCCGTCCTGGATGCACCGTCGAAGAAGAGCTGCGATATCTGCCCTTTGAAAGACTCTAGGTCTGACAAACTTCAGTGACCTCGTCTGGGAGATCCTCGTAAAGTTCGGTCGCTCTGGGATCTGGATGTTCAGCCAGGAAATCTGCCTCGCTTGTCCCTTCACGGCTTTTTGTGGTAGAAAGTGCATCTCATATTTGGAGAGCAGTATGGACCATTTTGCCAGTCGACCATTTAGTGACGATGGCTTCATCATGAACAACCTCAAAGGGTTGACTTTTGATATGCTATTTATAGTTTGGCCCACCAAGTAGTGTCGCATTTTCTGGATGGCGAACACCAACACCAAACATTCCTTTTCGATCGGGTTATACCGATGTTCGGCTCCAATCATGGTTCTGTTCAGATAGTAGATTGCCTGCTCGTGTCCCTTATCATTGTTCTAGGCTATTAAAGCTCCTAAGGAATGATCCATCGCTCGAACATATAGCAGGAAAGGTTTTCCTGAAACTGGATCTGTGAGGACGGGTGGTTGCGTGAGGTATCATTTGATTTCCTCAAACGCTTGTTGGCAAGTATCGTCCCAAATGAATGAGATGCCTGATTAGTCACATATGTTGCATATACATTATCATCTTGCCATACTTTTTAGCTAATAAATCCTATTAATAAGTCTTCTTTTTCTTTGTTAAATGTAGGCCCAAGTGCAAAAAGAAAGAAAAGAGAAACAAGCCTAAAAGCCCACCAAATTCTGATTTAATTCAGAATAAATTCAAAATTAAGGAATCAGGACAAAATCTTGGCGTATCAAGAGGTTGAGAAGAATCCTCCCTGAATCAAGCGGTTAAAGCCACACAATCAAAGGCTATTTCGTCAAACCAGAAGAAAATAAAGGCAAATCAACAAACCAGTGTTCTCCACCAATTGGGTGTAGCCACATGGCCACACTAGGGCCGCGGAAATGCGGCCCTAACCCGTTTCCGTGGCTTGTTGAATTCAGTTGGGGAGCATTTGCTCCCCCAATCTTCCTGGGATCCTCCCCTTCTGTTTTTTCCCTATAAATGCCAGTCTCAACAGAGGAAAAAGGAGCGAAGACTAGGATTAGAATTTGTGTTTATTTTTTAAGGATTTAGGCTCTTTTTTAGCTAGCACAAAAGTTGTATTCTTGTTTTTTAATTTGTAGTCCAATATCAATACTAGTGAGAGAGAGGAATTGAGTGCTTGTCCTTAGGGGTATTTTCTCACCTGGTGCCCTCAAAACTGTTCGGTTTGGGTGTCACCGACTGAGGCTCGTTACATGGGCTGATTAGAAAGCCTAATGAAATTGAGGAATAAAATCCACCAAAAATACATATAAATAAGGCATAGAAGTTGATGTTAAAGAATCCTTAGTCAACTTCACAGTCACGGTGGTGCATACGACTCAGGGTAAATTAATAGACTAGATGAGAAAAACAATTTGACTCCTTACTTTAATTGATGACATGTTTTTGAATAGAGACTACGTTTAGGATTGAAAATTTTGATATTCCTATAACTTATAGATTACTTAAACTCTCATAAATATACTTCAAATATTTTCTCCTTTAAAAATGCTTTTCGAAAATACTAACCTTTTTCTCTTTTTTTATGGATTTTGTGGGTGCAATCCACTGAAAACCCTCACGAGACAAAACTCGTCCTCTAGGGGTAACCTAGAGGTTTAACGGCTTGTTGCACATACTCAGTGCAATCGAGTGACCTACGAAAGTGGTCTAATAATTGATTAGTCTGATGTTTTGCTCGAGGGCGAGAAAAAGATAAGTGTGGGGGTGTGATTAGTCACATATGTTGCATATACTTTGTCACCTTACCATACTTTTTAGCTAATAAATCCTATTAATATGTCTTCTTTTTCTTTGTTAAATGTAGGCCCAAGTGCTAAAAGAAAGAAAAGAGAAACAAGCCCAAAATCCTACCAAATTCTGATTTAATTCAGAATAAATTCGAAATCAAGAAATCAGGGCAAAATCTTGGCATATCAAGAGGTTGAGAAGAATCCTCCCTGAATCAAGCGGTTAAAGCCACACAATCAAAGGCTGTTTCGTCAACTTTTGGAGCAGAACAAGAAAACCAGAAGAAGATACAGGCAAATCAACAAACCATTATCTTGTTGAATTTAGTTGGGGGAGCGTTTGCTCCCCCAATCTTCCCGGGATCCTCCCTTCTGGTTTTTCCCTATAAATGCTAGTTTCAACAGAGGAAAAAGGAGCGAAGACTAGGATTAGAATTTGTGTTTATTTTCTAAGGATTTAGGCTCTTTGTTAGCTAGCACAAAAGTTGTATTCTTTTTTTTAATTTGTAGTCCAGTATCAATACTTGTGAGAGAGAGAGAGGAATTGAGTGCTTATACTTGAAGATTGAAGTGACATAAATATAAGAATCGAGCTGCTTTTTCTTCCACTCGTATTACGGTATGGCTTGCATTATTTATTTGCTTTCTTCTTCGTTTTCCATGAGTAACTAAAACGGTTTTCTGGGCTCACTATTGTAACTCTCTCTAGTTCTTCTTCTCTTCTGGTTTTAAAGAAAAAGACCCAATGAATCATTTGCTTGCCTTACTCAAAGCCTTTCCTTTTGAAAGTGTTCTTGAAGGCACATGAGGATGGGTTTGGATTGTTAAACTCTTACTTCTTTCATGAACGTTTCTTGAACTGTTTTTACTTCATTCTTGGTTCTTCGCCCTTGATGATTTAACATTCAATTCTAAACGATTTTTCAAAGAAAAGAGTGAACTCTTCCAACCATCTTATGTGCTTTACTTCAAACTTTCTAAAAATTAACTTTAAGTTTTGCTTATGATCAATTTGAGGCACTTAGGATTTCAATAGAAGAATGAACGATTGAGTAGTGAGATAGTGAGCCCAGATTTTCTTCCTTATTATAATCAACAAAACAATTTTCGAGCTTTTCTAAATCACCTTCTCCAAAGCCTTTTCTAAAGTTGCAATTTCTCTTTTAATCATCTCTTTCTTTCCATTCTCTTTTTCCATTAAAAAACAAACATAATTCTTTGTTTTTAAACGAATCACCGAAAAGCTTCCATCGCATTCCTCCTCGTGGACACGACCCGTTAGCCACAAGCTACACGGTAAATTCTTAAACTCTTTGATTGTTCTTTCATTTTAGCAATCAATGCCTTTCTTAATTAATTTGGTGAAGGGTTGGCATCTCCCGGAGAGATTTGAGAAAAACTTTCTGATATATGCTAATCGTCCTTACAATCCTCTAAGCTCTCTGAGATTCCTTGGAGGTTGCATCTCCTGGACAGCGCGGACCTTTTCTGGGTCCAAGTGAATTCCTTTGGATGTCACCACAAACTCTAAGAATTTACCGCTGGCTACCCTCAGGAAAGATTTGGTAGGGTTCATCTTTGACTGATGTGCCCGCATGATTTCAAAAATTGTCTTTAGGTCTGCTATGTGATCACTTTTGGTGCGGCTTTTCACTGCAATGTCATTGACGTAGCATTCCACTATTTTACGCATGTGTTCGTGGAAAATTGCATTCATAGCTCTCTGATACGTTGCCCCCTCGTTCTTTAGTCCGAAGGGCATGACAGTATAGTAATATACCCCAATGATGTCCTGAAAGATGTATGCTTTTCGTCATCAGGGTACATCTTGATTTGATTGTACCCTGAGAATCCATCCATAAAGGACATTCGTTCAAAACCACACGTATTGTCAATCATGACATCCGTGATTGGGAGAGGGAATTTGTTTGGGACATGCCTAATTTAGATCGCGAAAATCGATACAAATCCGGATCTTCCCATTTTTTTTGGTAACGGGGACGATATTGGCTACCCAATCAGGGCGTTACTCCTCCCTAATGAAGCCAGAGTCTATAAGCTTTTTGACTTTTGACTGAATTGCTTCCATTATCTCTAGACGGAACCGTCACTGCTACTGTTTAACTAGCTTCACATCTGAATTAATGTTAAGGTGATGCATAACCACTAGAGGATCAAACCCAGGCATGTCCTCATAATTTCAAGCTAAAACATCTATATACTCTCGCACAAGCGATATTAGATCTTCTTTCTTGGAGGGTGATATGCTTCGCTTATAAAGATGGGCTTAGGATTAGCCTCATCTCCCAGATTGATCTAGGTGACCTTATCTTCCGTGGGCAGTCCGCGTTATTCGAAACGAACATCCCAGAGAGTGTTTAGGTGTTTGATCCAAGGATCTGTATCCGACTGGATCATTTCTTCATCTCTGTCTTTCAGGTGGCTTGTTGAAATCATGTTTACTGAAAGTTCTCTGAAGATGTTGTTGATATTAAATCTGACTCCCACGATGACATGCCCGATGAATAGTTATGGTATAATGACTCTTCAGACTCAGAGGTTGACAGAATTGAAGTTGACACATAGCCCAAACCCCTGCGAGTTTGATGGTAATAGTCAGGGGTCTTCCCTTTCGAAACGAAAGACCAAAGTAGTATTCTTCTTCCTTTGCAAAGTTCAAACCAGGACCATTTGTTAGATCATTCCCCATGCTCTCTATCATTCTGAGTACATTTGGCTCATAATGAGAGAACTGAGGAGATTTGTTCTCGCTTTCTGAGTCTTCGCGAGACATAAATTTGGACTTAATTCTTCCGAAAAGAATTAGTTTTTGGCCTTTGCGTCTTACTGTAACCATGAATACTGATTCATGTGCATCACCGACATCTTGGTACGTTTTGAGGGATGACTTCATTGGTACATGCAATGATGTCATAGCGTTCATTGCTGACTAGGGGTCATTATTCACCTCGGTACTAGTGTCTGATGGCACTGAATCGAAGCAAACATAGAAGAGTAAGCCAAATTCAACTCTTCATTAATATACCACTTGCCTACATCATCGGCGGTGTTATTAACAACGAGCTTATTAATGCCCGTGACAAGTGGATTTAATTCCCACATGCACTCTTCTTCCACCTTTGGCTCAGTGTCAGCTTCATTATTAGAGTCTGGTTCCTCTGGCTGTGGATTCTCGTTCGCCTCCAGAGAGTCTTGGTACAGGAGGGAGTCTGTGAAATAGTTCTCTACCCCTGAACGGATGCCTTTTGGCAATCAACATTCGAACTTTCCCACTTCCGTCGATGTACTTCATGACTTGATGGAGAGTGGAGGGGACGATGGAATTATGATGAATCCATGGTCGTCCGATCAGCAAATTGTACGAACTGTCAGCGTCGATTACATAGCACATCACTTCAGATCTTAGGTCCCCGATCTGACATTTGAAATTGATCTTCCCCATTGGGCGCGTACCGTTGGCGTTAAAACCATAGATGGAAGTTTGGGTGGCGCTCAATCGGTGGGTGGAGATCCCTAAGTGCTGCATGACTCGGCGAGGCATGATGCTCAACGCGGATCCTGAATCTACCTGAATGCGGCTCACTTCAGACGATCCAATATATCCTGTGAAGTACAAGGGCCGATCATGTTTCCCCTTAACCTACATGTCGTCTAACGTGAAGGTAATGCAGGGGGCATTTTAGGAGGCATGGAGGCAATCCTCTACATCTTCCTCCTGTGGTCCAGTCGGGATCTGGGCCATGAAGACCTTAGTATAAGTTAGGGCTTCCCTTAGAGTTTCTCTTGTTGACTTTGATAGTCTTAGGAGCTCGTAAATGGTGATTCTAGCTCGGATATTGGCCAATTGAGTCAGGACATCAAAGTGGTAAGGTGTTGTGGATCCTTCCGCACTGTCCTTAGGGAGAGCCATGGAAAATCGAAGCTCTTTCTGTTTCTCTACCAGTTGCTTCGCGGAGGGCTTTGCTGACTCTACAGTAGGTTTAGGAGGGCTTACCACCATCTCGTCGTACTTTTTAAAATACGACTGACCCGAATAAGTTTCTGTCACGAGCGGTTTATTGAGTTCTGCGGCAAGGACGATTGTTTCCTCTTTCAAATCGGTTAGTGAGGGAACATCAGTTTCTGCTTCCCAAGAAGAAGCGCATACCACATTGCAAGACGAAGCTTTCGCCTTGCCTTTAGACTTTCTGTTGGTAACAGTAGTCCATTGTTGGCCATCCATAAGGTCGGGATGAACCCACATAATTTCTCCCTGAGGTGTAGGGATAGGTACAAAACCTTTCTCCTGCTAATGATGTGGGTCCGTATTGATCATTATTAATTCTCCTTTTGGAATGGGAATTACTCCGGACGGTGGTGGAGGCTGTTTTCCAAACTGAAGAAATGATGTCATATTAGCCGTCAGTTTCTTCTGCTCTGGATGGAGCTTTAGCACTTCTGTATCGATCAGAGCTTGAAGAATATCTTTGAAGACATAACAGCTCTTAGTGGGGTGCCCTAGCATCCTATGATACAGGCAGTAGTTAGGATTGTCGGACTTGCTGACTTCCTCAGGACATCTAGCTTCAGGAAGCTTCAATCTGTTGCTCTTATTTAGTAACTTGAACAATGAATCGACTTGCTCGTCTTTGAAGGAATACTGCTTGTTGGCGCGTGGCTGACTTGAAGAACTACCTCCCCTGGTCGGCTAAAGTTTGACGGGGGATTTTGTCTCTGTCGCCAATGTATCCTTTCTTTTTGATGGAAAAGATATTTCTGGTGCGCACCTTGTCGACTTTTCGGGTCGGGGCTTGTTTTCTTCTGCCCTAACCCTGGCGATAATTTCTTCGGCCTGTTCATCGTGTTGGACAAATTGCTTCCAGGTGCGGCTTTTAGCAAACCTATTTGGGCTAAGAGTGAAGTTTGCAGATTATGGTGGCATGTTTCTACCAGGGTGGCCTGGGTCATTCCGCTAGGACATCAGAGCGCCATATTCCAAAATCTCTCCACAAATATTTTGACTGACTCTCCCTTTCGCTACTTTGTTGCCAGGAGAGCGGGTATTGTAATTTTCAGGTCGTCTTCAAAGAAGCGTGTCAGGAAGAGCTTTTTCAAATCACTCCAGTTTTTGATGGAGCCTTCTGGGAGTTTCATGAACCATTCAAAGGCAAGACCTTTTAGAGTTCCAATGAACAAACGCGCCAAGATGGCATTATTATCTACTACATTTCCTGTCTGCGACTTGAAGTAGTAGATGTGTTAGTTCGGAGACCCTTTGCCATCAAAAGCCTATAAAGTTGGAGCTTCGAACTTAGGAGGGTACGGAATAAGGTCCCACTCGGCCGGATATGGCCAGACCACTCCTGCTTCTTGGAGGCCTTTCTGGTTAGTAAGGTCTTCCAGACGCTGCTCCAATTGACTCATTCTTTTAGAATGAATACCCCCATTCTCCGGGTTGTCTTCCTCTTTAGACGAGGATTTAGACGACTCAGAATTAGATTGTTCCTTCTCCTCGATATGTATGGAAGATGAGCTTTCTCCTTCTCTCCGTTTATCTTTAGACTTCTTAGAAGAAGCTTTGTCGGTTGACTTCCTCTTGTCTTCAAGCAATTGTGCAATCATTTGCTTGAGGGTATTGATAGATTCTTGTTGAGCACGAATCATATCGAATTGTTCCTTCTAGACCTGGGCTTGTTATTCAAAGCGCCTGGCCGTCTCCTCGGGAGTATTTGTCATGTAAACAAAGGCTTCTTTCTCTATGGAAGAGTTCAAGGCCTGCGATACTGCAATGGCGGAGTGTGATTCACTTACTTCAATGCCCTGAGCTAGGGCACTGTAGTTGATCGGGGCGACCGCACCAGTCCGAGTGCGAGTATGCCGGTACACTCCTTCTGGTTCCGTGTCAGACTCGTCGGAGCTGACCGCCGGTTGTTTTCCCCTACTTCTGCTTGCCATGTTTACAGTGACTTCAGGGTACTCCATGTCAGAGAAGGCTTCCCTTCTGTGGAAGCGACACCTCTTGGCTGATCGGGAGGTCGAGGCCAATCATCTGAATACCGACTGTTTGCTTGCATGTGAGCTGCAGCGACATTCAGAGAGTATTGCCGTGATGAGCCATTCACAACAACAAGACAGAGTGATCCGATTAGCATTTCTTTTCTTTGTCAAATAATCTCTTAGATCTGTCGGAGGGGGATCAAAGAGATTGGTCTCGGTTTGTCAAGGGCTTTTCAGCTTCTGAGAGCCACCCTTACGTCGAGAATCTAAGACACAGGGTTCAGAAATGTGGAGCTCACGTTGTGTAGAACCGATGCAGCTCTCGCGTTTTATCTTCAAAACGTGGATCTCGTGCCTCTGTTGAGTAGAGATGCAGACCTCACATTGCTAATTGTCGCGTTTAGTTAGCGATGGTTAAAACACGTGAGCTTTCTCAATTCCGCGTCTGGTTGTAGAGACGCGGGTCTTGTGCCTCTGAGAAGAAGCATAGCCCTCGCGCTACTGAATGTCGCGTTTGGGAAATGAAGAAACGCAAGCCTGTTGGGCTTTGCGTTTAGGTCTCCATACGCGGACTTCATGTGTTTGATGCAATTCAGAAGAGATGCGGGCTTGAGCCTCGCATTCTGTATCTGCTGGACAGATAGTTGTTCCAGCTTCTTGCACCTATAGTTGACGCGAGCGTCGTCTCTGTCGACGTTTAGCTTTCCGGTTACGTCATACGGGTTGATGGGAACCCCCAGTAACCTGGAACTGAGGAAGAGGACGGGCATGAATGGGCTAAATATTAGCAACGCTAACCTCGCGAGTCTCGTGGGAGACGTTGACGCGAGTGTACCTTTGATGTGGTTAGCCATGACACTCTTCTTGTCAATCACATCTGAAAGGATCTCAGAGCGGACTTGAGAGCGGGTCTCCGAGGAGACCTTGCGGTACTGCCGCGCCCTACGGCTCTTGGAGTCAGAAGAGAGGAACTCTTCATACTTTTCCTGGTCGAACTCCACAATAAATGATTCGACCATTTTTCCTATGTAGGTGACGTCACTTTGAGCCACGACTTGCTCATTGGTAGAGAAAGTGGTCTCCAGCGGAGTCGCCATCTCTTGTTTAGTGGGAAAATTGAATGGGCGTGTAAATTCTTTATTTGATTGTAAAGAAAATTACAACAGATCAATAACCCGGTTGCAAGAGAGGGAAGATATTTAAGCTCAAATCTCCCATTTGTTTAGTGCTGGGTTCTTGATGTGACAATGAAAAGTGAATCTTGTTTTTCGTTGACCAGGTGAACGTCAAGACCTCTTGGGAATCTTCTCTTTGGGTGGTGGACGAAGTAACACAGCTTCTGTCTAACAAGAATCTCAAAGAGACTGTAGGCAAAAATAAACTTGTACGCAGCAAGTTGTTAGAAGAGTTGAACCCTCTTTTTCTTTTTGCTGGAGATATTGGCACTTCTACGGCTTACAACCAAAGTTCTTCTGACCAGATCTTTTTTTTTCCGGCCCCTCTTCTATAGCAAATTGGGTTATTTATAGAGGTTTCAGGGGGGTAAAAGTGTCCCTCAAAACACTCCATAATAGGGGTTAACTCCCTCATTACGTGGGCAGTAATTGACCCTGTAATGATGGCAGTCATAAACGAGACGCGGGCTTTGAGCCTCGCGTTTTGTCACTGAAGTAATGCTTAAGAAATGCGAACTTCCAGTTCTGCGTTAAGCTTTAAGTGAGACGCGGGCTTCAGGCTCTGCGTCTGGGTAGGATGTCAATAAAAATGTGTTTTTTACTCTTTTTCTCTCTATTTTTGCAGGTCCAATATTAATGGAGAAGAGGCCCATAATCCATGGAAATATCAAGAATTAAAAGGGATTAATCAAAGTCCAAAAGAGAAGCCCAAGAGTTTAGCCCAGGTTCTGGAGTTATCCACCGCGCCCTGTCAGCATTCTAGAAGAACCACGTGGCTAATAGAACGCAGCAAATCCGCAACAGAATCCGTTGGCACAACGGCCAAGATTTTGCCGCGGAAACGCGGCTCTGGCCGCGATTCCGCGGCAGTTATCTGGCCGTTGAGCCAGCGTCTGATCCCACGGTCAGGATGTGAGGTTTCCCCTCTTCTGAAGCCTTTAAATAGACTGCCAAGGACTCTGCGAAAAAAGAAATAGAGATTAGAGGAAAGAGCTTGTAATTTTTAGGTTTTTCTCTAGGTTTTTAGTGCTCTTAGTCTTCTTCTTCCTCCTAGAAATTCTGCAAGAGAGAGATAGAGAGAGAGTGAAAGCTTGTAATCCAAGGTGTGACAACTTGAAGTAAGGATTAATCCAATCTCCCTTCTCATCTATTGCAATTTCTAGTGCTTTATATTTCTTGCATTTACTTTCTTCAAGCTTTACATTTCTAGCATTTCCTTTCTATATTGAATTGTTGTTTCTTTCATGACAATGTCTAGCTAACTTCTTCTAACATGACTAGCTAACCACTAACCTTGCTAACTTCTAACTCTTGGGTGATTGCTAACTTTTCATCTTGCAATTTTGAGTCTCTTTCATCCCCGATGAAGATGATGGGTTGTTTTCATTCTTGGTGAATTCTTGTTGTAATTCCATATGATTCATGTGTGCCTCATTTAGAGCCTTGTCTTTAGAACAAGTGCCTTGATGGAACATGGAGATGGATCACCAACCATATGCTATTTGTTGTACAACTTTCTTACTTCAATGCTAACTTGATGTATGGCTTGAATGACTAATGAATCTTATATCTTCTTCCTTAGCATCCCTTGAGTGACACTCCTCGAGTCCACCATTGAAATTCTATCTTGAGAGCTGATGAAATCAATGAGGCTACAAGACAAGTCCAAGAAGATCACCCATCTATCAAGTGAGAAAGTAACTTGACCAACAAGCAAGACAAACATTTGCCGATGAATCAACATGAGGCATGCATTACCATAATGGAGATTAGTAAGTTGGCAAATTAGAAAGGTTAGCTAGTCATGGTTTCTCCCATCTAAAAGTTCTTCGAAGTTTTTCTTCTCTTAGTTTTCTTTCTAAAGCTTTTCAAGTTTTCTTTTCTTTCTTTACATCGCATTTCTTTTCATGCACAAATCCATCACAAATTCTTTCACCTATTTTTCTATGTCTTTTTCATTCTTTTGAACATAGAAGAACACTCGTTTTCTTTCTTCATCATTCAACCGTTAAAGCTTCTATCGCGAGCTCTCCCTGAGGATCGACCCGTATTAGCTATACTACTACGGTGATTCGGAAGGAGTATATTAAACACTGTGAATACATTTGGAGTGAGTAAGCACCTAAGGTTGTTTCTAAACCTTCTTTCTTTTATTGAATATTTGTGCAATTCTACTCCCCTACTCTTTCCTTATCAAATTTTTGGCGCCGTTGCCGGGAAGAGCAAACGGTTTTCATTTGAATTAGGAACTAAACGAGTTTTCTTCTCTGTTGCAGGTTACAGGTTGCAGAAACAAGAAAACTAGCATTGCAGTAACATATAAGTGGCTCTGGGCCTCTGCTCTCGAAAGCAGAGACCAGGTGCCCTCTGATTTGCCGCGTTTCCACGGCCAGAGCCGCGGATCCATGGCAAAGAGGAGTGAACTACTCACTGTTTTTGTGCAGGTTGCTTGCTCTGAAAAATAACAGCTGCTGCAATACTTATTTCTTGTATGCTTCACCATATTCCTGCTAATAATCAACAGTAAAATATTGGTTGCAAAGTTAAAAATTGATTAGACGTTGGCATTTCTAGGCACGTGTCTTTTCAATTCATTTACTTTACTGTTGAAGAGTGCTGGGGCAAGGTACGTTCGCATTGCATATCAAATAGGACTCACTTCTTGGTTGATTTATATCACTTTGAGTGAACCTTGTTTGAATATACTGTACACTTGCACAAAATTGATTTTAAGAGCATCACCCATTAAATAAGATAAGGTGGGGATTTCATCACCCTTTCCTTAGCCCAAAAATCACAATCCCAGCACTCACAATCCCAAGCTTTTAATAAAAACTGATAGACGTTGGCCCTAGGGACATCCGGACTCAGTAGGAGATCAGCTAAAGTTGGGAATTGATTTTGATTCATACTCCAGTCAAATCAGTGTCTAAGGTTGGGGATTAAGAGGTTAAGCCTCGAAGATACCGTGATTTGGCGTAATTAAGGCCCGTTGCTTACGCACGGATACCTCCCACCGTATTTTGCCCCTACCTGGCTGATTAGCTGTGGTCTGATTCAAGCAACAACCTTCTTTGGTTCATCGAACAGTTAGGAGTCGTCTAGGTCCAGGTATCCTAGATAGCTTGTGATTGATTTTTCTTTTCTTGTTTGTTATTTTTATTTTCTTTTCGTTGGTGTGATCGGTGAACGTTGTTTGTGATTGTGCATGCAAGTGTGGTACCGGGATCCAGATTCTGCAAGACTTGTTAGAATTTCTACACTTGCACCAACACCACCACTTAACACAATGGAAAACAACGTTTCGCTACAAGACAGATTCTACCCGATTCGCACCTCCCTTCCATCATGCATTCTTTCCCTGTTACCAACGGAAATCATTTTGAGCTGAAGCCACAATTCATCAATACACTTCCCCGATTTCATGGTTTAGAGTCTGAGGACGCGTACTTCTTCATTCGAGAGTTTGAAGAAGTATGTGTAATGATGAGAATTTTCCAATTGACTGAGGATGCTGTTAGACTAAGGTTCATACCTTTTGCGCTGAAAGATTTAGCTAAGAAATGGCTTTACAATCTTCCCGCCAGTTCGATATCTTCATGGGATGATTTTGTAAAAGTCTTTCTTAAGAAATTTTATCCCATTCACAAGACAGCCCTCATGAGAAAAAACATCATGCAATTCAAGCAGGAATCAAAAAACCTTCTGGAAATATTTCGAGCGTTTCAAAGACCTTCTAGCCTTATGTCCTCATCACGACATAGAGAAATGGCGGCAATACCAAATCATCTATGACGGACTTGATTACCAAACGAAAACACTCTTGAATCCATGTGCCAAGGGGAATTTCTGAAGAAAGATGAGAATCAGGGGTGGGATCTCTTTGAAGCCTTAGCTGAGAAAACAATTCAGTGGGAGTCATGTCCAGATAAACCCACTCCCACTACTTCCAGAAACCGGTATGCATTCCATAGAATCCTCGATAGCTGCTGAGGCTAAGATCACACAATTAATGAAGAGGATAGAACTGCTTGAGTCAAGGGAACATTCTGTTGTCAATCAGGTCAACCCATCACATGTGGTCAAACCGGGTTGCACCTTTTGCCATGACCTTAACCATGTATTCGAGGAGTGTCCTGTATACCAATCTCAAATGTATCAGGAGAATACGAATGCTGCATTTACCAGACCCCACAACAATTCATACTCCAATACGTACAATTCGGGATGGCGAAACCATCCAAATTTTTCTTGGAGTCAGTCTGGTCCTGAGCAACCTAGGCCATCATTTCCAAATCAATATCATGCTCAGCCTCCTCAACACAGTTTCAAACGAAATTCACCGAATTTTCATCCATATCAAAGTCCACCACAATCACAATCTTATCAGAGCCCACCACACTACCAAACACACTTCCAGTCTCCATACCATCAACATCTACCCCAGAATGATTCAGATGAGAAAATATCAGGGTTGAAGAAAATGATAGAAACCCTAGCAAAGACCCAGCGTCAGGATATGAATAAAGTACAGGTCCAGTTAGGGCAATTGGCTAATTCTGTAAATGAGAGGCAAAAAAGGTATTCTACCAAGCCAGCCATTGCCCAATCCCAAACATCACTTCCCCTGCATGAAGTGGAAGACATGGGCCCAGTCATTGCAACGCTATTCATATTCTGAGATCTAGAAAACAGGTAGATAATAGGGTTTCTAATCAATCATCCAAATCAATGCCAAAGTCAACACCTCCAGTTCCAGTGCAACCAACTCTAGACAATCCAATTTCTAGTTCAGAGCCATCAACTTCAAAAGCCAAAGGAAAAGAAAAAGTAGATGAGCAACCTTATAAGCCTAGTGTACCATTTCCAAATAGGCTGACAAATCACAAGTTAAATGCTCATATGGAGAAGATAAGAGAATGTTTAAAAGGTCCAAATCAATGTACCTCTTCTTGATGCCATACAACAAGTGCCATCATATGTAAAATTTTTAAAGGAAATGTGCACCAAGAAGAGGAAAACACAAGTCCCTAAGAAAGTCTTCCTAGCTTCAAGCATCAGTGAGTTGTTCACTGGGTCAATTCTTGTGAAATACAAGGACCCAGGGAGCCCAACAATCTCTTGTATCATAGGCCAGACCACCTAATAGGGCATTACTTGATTTGGGAGCCAGTATCAATCTCCTGCCTTTTTCTGTGTATCAACAATTAGGGTTAGGCGATCTCCTCCCTACCCAAATGACGATAAACTGGCTGATCGCTCTGTCAAGAGACCCAAAGGGGAAATTCACGATGTCCTTGTCAGAGTCGGGGAGTTTATTTACCTTGTTGATTTCGTAGTTCTCGAGACACAACCTGTGTCTAATACCAATCATAGGGCTCAAACTCCTGTTATCTTGGGACGACCATTCCTGGCTACAGCAAATGCCATCATCAATTGCAGGAATGGATCAATGAGGTTAACTTTTGGTGACATGACAAGAGAAGTGAATGTTTTCAGCATGGACAGGCAACCTCGTAGGATAAAAGATCAAACATTCGAGGTTAACTTTGTCAGAAACAATTGTGTGGAAAAAAGTAAAGATGAGTCACAATTTTGTGATTCTCTTGAAGTGGAAAATCCTATTATCCGAGTACCCTTTCAAAAGGGAAAATTGATTTGGATATTTTCACTTTCAGTAAGCCAACCGTGAATGTGTCTCATGAGGATATAATTCAAAAACCTCCGATTGATATATCTTTTGAAGACCTCTTCGCTGACGAAATCATGTGTTTGGATGAGCCAACTCGGGGTCTGTTAACTAATTTACATCTCTAAAAGAAAATGTTGACCTCAGTTTTGAGGAGTTGTATGGAGAAGAGTTGGAATTTCTCAACATTGGGAATAAAGAAATTGAGAATGATAAAAGTGGTGATGAAGAATTTCTTAGTGAACATTGTGGTGAAATGAGGATGAACAACAATAAGCAGTTGAAACTGGAAACGCCTAAGGCTCAGA